>JAJMCJ010000177.1:0-19683 GCA_030572875.1 Wickerhamomyces kurtzmanii | reverse complement strand
TCTTCAGTTCACTCTAGTTCTTCAACTCCATTGAGTTCATCTATTGTTTCAAGCTCTTCAGTTCATTCTAGTTCTTCAACTCCATTGAGTTCATCTGCAGGTTCGAGTTCATCTATTGCTTCAAGTTCATCAATTCACTCTAGTTCTTCAACTTCATTGAGTTCATCTATTGTTTCAAGCTCTTCAGTTCACTCTAGTTCTTCAACTCCATTGAGTTCATCTGTTGCTTCAAGTTCTTCAGTTCATTCTAGTTCTTCAACTCCATTGAGTTCATCTATTGTTTCAAGCTCTTCAGTTCATTCTAGTTCTTCAACTCCATTGAGTTCATCTGCAGGTTCGAGTTCATCTATTGCTTCAAGCTCTTCGGTGCATTCTAGTTCTTCAACTCCTAGTCCACTGAGTTCATCTACTGGTTTGAGCTCGAGCACTCCAAATACAGGTTCAACTTCTAGTCCACTGAGTCCATCTACTGGTTTGAGCTCGAACACTCCAAATACAGGCTCAACTTTGAAAGCTTCAACTTTTTCACTACAACCAAGTTCATCAAGCGCTGCTGGGACGAGCCCAATTAAATCTTTATCTAGCGAAATTCAAACCTCCCTAACAGTCTCGACACTAACAACCACAGTCTCAGGGTCAGTATTAACAATTACCACTACTGTTCCATGTGATATTCAGACTTCCAGCTCGAATGCAGAAGGATTTAGTTCTATAACTTCCATTAATACAGCTGTTAATACTATTTATTCCAGCAACCCAATTCATGCAGTTATAACTAGTGAAATTGAAACCTCATATACCATTTCAACATTAACAACCACAGTCTCAGGGTCAGTATTAACAATTACCACCACTGTTCCATGCGATATTCAGACTTCCAGCTCAAATGAAGAAGGATTTAGTTCTGTAACTTCCATTAACACAGCTGTTTATGCTGCTGAGACTTCACCTTCGAATGTGATTGATTCAATCTATACAATTGGAATAACTAGCGGTAGCATTGTATATTCGGTGGCTAGTCCAACTGGAACCCAAATCAGTAAGACTGTATCTACAGACGAATATACAACCAACTCAGCTGGAGACATAATTGGCGTCCAGACTTCAACTAACGAAAAGACGAATACCGCAGCCATTGCTGAATCAACCATCTCCGAAAGCACTACCTCTACAATTTCGTTATTTTCAACGTCAACTGTACCACTTATTGAGACAAATGTATCAACAACTACAAAATCATTGGTTGGATCCCTCTCAGAAATTTCTGCAACGTCACTATCAACATCTTTGACATCGATCTCAATTACAGCTACAGCCGGTAATTTCACTAGTCCAATCATATCAACTTTCGATAACGGAGGACTAATTTCAACAAGTATCAATCATTTATTCTTGACTCTTTCTGCTATTTTTGTGGTAGGGTTCATTACCTTTTAATGAGCCAATTTTTTGGTCTTCTATACATTCGCAGTTTAAAACCAATTTTCTTCTTTGGTATTCATCAGTTTTCTCACTTTCTACCAATAATTTTTGAATTTCACCATTCTATCTTCTTGGATAGCGCCATCATTTAGTTGTATTATTTCTTCACTAGATATATTTTAAATTTATGATTTTTAGTATTACTCTTGTAGCATCTTTTATGATTTATTATTATTCATTTAATCTTATTCATTACCCGACATGATGTTAACGAAAATACTGAAAGACTATATAGCTACAATTCTTACTTACTGTCCCAGAGCCGAAGTTTAATATGAACAGACTTACAAGGTGCACAAGGGTTATAAGACTTTTGTGCCAGTACAAAAAATATTCTACAACAACCAAAGAAAGTGAGTAACTAAATCTGTAACTTCTATTCCTAAATCATTAACCACATGAGATCCTCTATTTTCACCAGGTTTGTTGGAATTAAAAGTTGGTAAAATAGTTGATTGTCGCAGACATGAGAATGCGGATAAATTGTACGTTTCTAAAGTGTTAGTCTCTGAAAGTACGGAGTCATACTTAACGGTGTGCAGTGGCCTGGTTGATTATATACCACTAGATCAGATGCAAGATAGAAAGATTGTCTTATTGACAAATCTGAAGCCATCAAAAATGAGAGGCATAACTTCAGAAGCAATGGTCTTGGCTGCTGAAACTAAAGACAACGAAAATACGAAAGTTGAACTCGTGAATCCTCCGGCAAATAGTAAAGTTGGCGACTTTTTGTATTTTGAAAACTTTGATTCGCAAGGTCAAAAAAAACGATTGAAGAATAAGATATGGGAAGAGCTTCAGGCAAATTTGAAAACGAATAAATATAAACAAGTCACATATACGAATGGGAATGAAGAACTGCTTCTGAGTGTTAAATATGGCTCAGAGTATGCTTTTGTTGATACTTTATCTAATTCGATAGTTCGTTAAGGCTTCTGGTATACACATGTTGCCCCAACCATTAGTTCGAGAAAGATAATTTTTATCAATTTTTCACCACTTTTCATTTTTCATTGGGGGTTGAGATGAGCTTTCATTGTACAGCAGAAAATTGACAGTAACGAGATAGGCCTTAATAATCAGTGTATATTAGACAGAGTAAGACCCAATGTAGAATTGAAAAAAACACCCACTACTCGCAAATCTTCTTCGGTTACGCTCCGTATAACACAAGCAAGAAAAGACAGAATTTTGTTTCTCTCCGCTGACATAATCCAATCCATCAAAAATAAGACTGAAGTGGTGAGCAGAACGATGTTTAGCTTCTTTTACCTCTGATTCTCTATATCTTGTGAGTGAAAATTTCATTTTAACTCTTTCTTATAGTAATAAGATAGAAATATTTGGAATTGTTATAATTTTTTGTCTTTCATTTGAAATAACAAGACGCAAAACTGAACCATCCAGATCATTTGACTCGTTACAGGAACATTAGATCTCAGTGCTAAGTTGAATGATGTTACAGTTTATGGCTCCTTGGATTCCTTCGTTCAACAATGCTTTGAAAGTTCAAAATGAATCAGACGCATTTATTCCATTTTCATTAGCTACTATTGATTCCTCAGATGAGAAACAACCTCATGTTCGTACTTGCGTTTATAGAGGATACCTATTTAATGACAAACGTACAAACATTCTCACTTTCACGACGGATAAAAGAATGAACAAATTTAAGGAGCTAACAGTAAATGACAATTTCGAAGCCTGCTTTTATTTCAGTAAAACGAATGAGCAGTTTAGGTTCAGTGGGAAATTAAATTTTTTGACTATTGATGATTTGTCAACTAGTCAAATTCAAATTGATTATCCACTATTCTCCCCAGATATCATTTCCAAATCTAAAAGCAACCCTGATTTAGATATAAGTGCAATTAGTGAAAATTCACAACCCTCTGTAAAGGAATGGGAACTGGAATTGAGTTCAAAATGGACATCTTTGTCAAGAGGCTTGAAGTCATCTTTTAGAAAACCCGAACCTGGAAGTCCTCTAACTTCTGAAAGACAGAAATTGATAGATTCTATTAAACGAGGTGTCGATGGTTCAAACGAAGATGATGGATTGGCCAATTTTTCATTGGGTTTACTTCTAGTTGATAAGGTTGATTATGTCAATTTAGAAGATGGAGGATCAAGACTGATCTATAATAGATTTGACAATGATCAATGGAAAGAGACGGAAGTATGTCCGTAGCTGACCTGTCTTGTGATGATGCTAATATTATTAATGATTATAATAATATATTTCAAAGATGATTTATATTAAATAATGTTTGTTAGATGTCCCGTTATGTATTTGTGTTTTCTTCAATTGTTTTTTTTTAATTTTTTGGGTATAAGCTAATGTTTGAGATTTAAATGATTTTACTTTATGCTCATAATTTGTATATACGTGTTTATATGACTGTACCGATGCTAACTGTTTAAATAAATGCTACTGTTAATTTGTTGATCATTTTGAGTTCTGATGCCGCAAAGTCTGTAATCTGATCTATTAAAAGAGAACCGACATATGTACAAATTGAGCTTGGAGTTCAAGCTCCAATTAGGTATTAAACATTTGTGCACGCTATTTAACTTGATAATTGCTACGCTTTAAGTTCATTAAAACTTCTCTGGTTGAAAATTAGATTTGTGATCCATACGATACGACTATATAAAAAATACTTTTGAGGTGGTAAATCCTAAGGTTCCACACAATTATGCTCTTGTTGATATGTATGAAATGGTTTTCGCTTTGTAGGTGAACTAATTAATCCCAACCAACGCATTAGATCCGTATCAGAACTAGTAGTTAACCATGCCATTTACAACTATCCACCATTCCTTTACAACATCATTGCATTTTCTGCTTCCTCTAGTAATCAAAACTTTGCTCGTGAAAATCTCCGTTTTCTCAATTTCTTTTAGATCTTGCTGCTTTCTTTCAATGTTAATTTCTTTTAAAGATAAATTTAGCCATACTTTAAGGAATAATGAATACTTCCCAACCAAAACGCGTAATATTTCTGAATAATGATCAATGTTGGATCGTTGAGACTTTATAAGTGATTTTAATAATGTGTACGTTAGCAACTGGCCCAAGCTGTTTTTAAAAACAGAATCAATATACTGTGAGTCAATTTGATTACCCTTTTTTAAAGATATTACTTTTGACCAAAATTTTGAGACTGATTTAATTACAATTTTTTCATTTGACGAAAGCTGCTGAATGCCGAGGTTAGTAAAAAAATTAGAGAATAATGGGCTATGAACTATTAATGAGGGTTTCATGTCAATTAATGTTGAGCACATATCTATCGATAACTGAATTAAATCAGGATCTTTGGAAATAACAGAACTATAATTCGATACAATGAAGGTTTCTAAAAGTTGATCGGTTGAGGTATTAGATAACTTCCTATAGTTTGTAAGAATGAAGGTAATCAATAATTCAAAAATGAATGGCAATGAAATTTTGGTGTCACAATTTTTGGATTTCTCAAATAAAAAGTTCAGAATTATTTCATTATCAAACACAAACGGACCTGGTACTGGCTCATTAATTCCCGATCTGAAAATCAAGCAACATTTTTCAGTGATCTCATTATTCATGGCTATTGAAGTCGTCTCTAATGCCAACAAATTCATAATTGATAGAATCTTACTACGGATTTTTAAAATATCTGATGACCAGAATTTATCAAACTGAGAAAATTCCTGCGAAGTATAAGGCAGATCAACATCAGGAGATGATCTCATACCCTTGCCAATTTCAAGTATGCAGCTTAACAACGATATAACATAATCTAGCCTATCTTGGTTCAAATCCCGTGAAAGAGAACTATGTAAATTTGATTCAATCAGTTCTATGATTTTTAAAAGGTGAGCACCTTGGATTTCAGGGTTTCTCAAAGATTGAATAATACAGGTGATTGAATTCAAAAGCTTTTCTCTTGTAAAACTGGTTATCTTTGAGTTGCTAATCGTCTCTGTTATTATTTGGTCAAAATCACCTAAGTAGTCAACTAACTCTACCCTACAATCATCACATATTTTACTTATAGTCTTCGCTATTATTGCCTCGTTTGTGGGATATAATTTCAGTGATTCAAACAAAAAGGACAGAATGCTTTTTAAAAATAGTGCACCTGACGATGATTTATAAAAAAACTCTATCGAACCCAAGAAACGAATTATCGTTTTAATGTACATTGGGTTTGTAGTGTTTGAAAAGATCAGCAAAAACTCTGATTGAAATAAGGATGTGATCAAATTTATAGCTTCGATGTTTTCAGAGTTAAAATTTAGTGATATTGAAGTTATTAAGTATAAACAAGTTTCAATTTCCCTGTAGTTGGGGTTTGATATATTGTTTGATACATTTGAAATAAGATTTTGATACAATGGAAATTTCAATATTGGATAAATAGAATCAAAGAAATCTGCCACGTCATTTCTAAAAGATATAAACTGATCATAATCTTCCTGGCTTAAGCCGTCAATTAATTGAATCTTGATGAAATAAATTTTTGATAGCTCCTGAAATAAAATAATACTTTTGTCATTTATGATCTGAAGCTGAGATGGATCTTGAATGATAGCTTCTACACGGTCCATATCGTCAATAAAAACTTCTGCGACTTCCAACCAAAATTCAACAAAGTGTTTAGAAATTGTTTCTTGAATAATTGGTATTGCTGGAAAATTAGTCATATTTAACAAAAATTTAAAAATTTGGTCATTTTCGTCAGATAACATTTTTATGCTGAATTTTAATATATCAATTTCTAAAAACGCTATAATCAGTTTGGAAAACGTCTCCAAATTTTCAAAATCCTGATGTTCATTTAAGTTCGATATATAAGTTAATCCCCAATTGCTATGAAATAATATGTTATGAAACTCCAACCTAGTCTTATAATTTACCATCAAAGGGTTGCTTTCAAATAAATCTGTCAATATATCAACGCATTCAATACTGGTATTCAATTGTGGAGAATTCAAATTGACAAATAAGTATTTCAACAGTTCATCACAAAAATCCAAATATCTCTCACTTGTTAAATTTTCAGCGGATCCAATGTATAAAATCCATGAGTTCAAGCAAGATAAATTACACTGTACTAGTTCTGTACCGGCGAATTCAAAAACATATGAAATAATGACTTTTGAAGTTGGATATACAAAAGTGTGTATAGTGTAATGTAAGTCATGATCCAATTGTTTGTCCGTCAATTTCATTATATCTTCAGTGATCACGGATAGGAAGAGCAGTAAAAACAGAAGTTTGCTTGGGTTTGGAATGCTTTTTAAAATTTTAACTAGATCATCATTATCAATATTTGAGTTTAGTAACTCTGTATTAAGGCCATCTGATATCAATAATAATATCAATGAGTTGACTGGATTTTTCCAATGTTTATGCCAATTAATAAAAACGCAAGATAACGCCGACAAAATCTTCTTGATTACAAACATATTCTTTTCACCATTATCGTTGTTCTTGATTTCTTCTGATAGATGTTTAAACAACTGATATAGAATATCAATTACATCGGCATCATTAATATCAGTGTCATCGCCTTGAAAAAGAATATTCAAACAAACGATATACGTTAGCGCACCAAAAAATCTCACATTCCTTGAACTTGTGGGCTGAGATAACAGTTCATTGGCTATTAATAGGCCATGTGACGATTTTTGATAAGTTTGCAAAACTTTCTGAATGTTTATAATTTGATTTGGGTCATTTTCTGGATTGTATAATGCTTCAATTAGCTGACTATGTTAATAACATTACAAATAAAGGATATACGCATATATACACAAAAACACTTACACTAATCACTTCATTGATGTTTAAATCACTATTCATAGTTATCAGAAAATAGCTTATCAAGTTAAATTCACTTTATTTGATTTTTTTGAAAAAACTGTTGATGTTTCCCTTTGCAAATCCAACCTGATAAAAAAAAGTAAACAGACCAACGCCAATATACACCAGTTTCAAAGCTCATCTTGAAAACATATGCTCAAACATTTATATATATATTCATAAGAGTCGTGTTTCTCTGTTCCGTAGAGCAAGAAATTTGCTTTTCTTACGTTATAGTAATTGGTCAAAGGAGGTTTGGTGTTGATTTACATACGCGAAGAGCTGTACTTACAATAATGGTTTCAGAAGTCACCAAAATTTGAACAATTTCAATTAACTGATCTGCAAACGTCGCTCCTGCACTGAAGCCAGGCATTCTGGAGATTACGTATAAAGGTTCAACATATAGAATGGAGAAGCTCAGGGTAAAACATGTAGAGTTAGCTAGCTCACTTTCAGGCTCTAAACAGATTCAACACAAAAGAGAACGGTGTGTCAATTCGGTATCACACACTTCACTACTGAAAGTCCACTAAGCGCAGATATGGCAGTGGCAATATTCATATACCTACTGCAAATATTATAGGAAATGCCTTACATACACCGTCTCGGATTGACAGCATTAAATTGATCAGCCTTGCCTTTTCAGTAAATTCCATTGTTTCCAGTAATCACACTAATTCCGGTGTTTGTTGATATTTTGATTTATAAGTTGCTAAGGTGACCTAAAACGGTTCGCATAAACCTGATTGCTTTTGAATGACATTGATCTAAGGAGTATATATATATATTTATATATATATATATGATCATATATAAGTGTTAGGTTTGTATACAAGTGAGTTTTTGCAATTTTGTTTTTAAGTTAGGTGAATTTTTCAAGAAAATAACAAATATTATTGCTTTCTAATTTCCTGACCCCGAAACTACTGGAAAAACTTTTTTTCCGTCACCTTGAAGTCGTCGCATTTAAAAAAACATTTTTTTATATTTACTTTTTGTTTATTTTCATTTTATTAATTTAAGTAAAATCCGAACTTTCGCTTCTGACTTAATTAATATGGAAGAAACAATGAATCATCAGGATGGAACTGCTTCATTTTCTGGCTCATTTGACGCACCTGATCTGAATCAAGAACCCAAAATAGTTGGTGATGAGGAAGACTTATACAACGATGAGGAAGCCTCACATAACACTTTGTCAAGAACCCAAACAAGTGTGGACGTCAATGAAGAATCGAGTGTCGCTGTGTCGAGAAAGTTGTCCAGAATGATGACCAACTCTAAAGCTGCACCGTCGTCGCCTGAGGAAGTTGATTATTCTACTTTACCTCCAATGGGTGGTGGTCGTCCATACCCACCACCAATTCCAGAAGATAAAGATTTATATGCTGTAACTTTTGATGGTCCTGATGATCCACTGCATCCACATAATTGGCCATTGAAAAAAAAAATCATAATTTGCACTACTTTATCGCTAAACACTATCACTATCGCATGGGGTTCATCGATTTTCTCAACTGCAACAGAAATACTTGCTTTGAAATTTCATGTTAGTTACGTTGTTACCATATTGGGTACTACTTTATACGTTCTTGGTTTTGCTTCTGGTCCTGTTATTTATGCCCCATTATCTGAATTATTCGGAAGACAGCCAGTGCTGATTATATCTTCTATTGGTTACGTTCTCTTCCAGTTTGCCGTTGCTACTGCTGAAAACTTACAAACTGTTTTGATCTGTAGATTTTTTGGTGGGTTTATAGGTGCTGCACCATTAGCTGTTGTACCTGCTGCTTTTGCTGACTTGTTCAACAACGAGTGGAGAGGTACAGCTATTGTTATTTTTTCGTTATGTACAATTGTCGGTCCGATCATTGCTCCAGTTGCGGGTTCATATATCGTTCAAAGTTATCTGGGTTGGAGATGGACTGAGTATATCACAGGTATTATGGGTGCTGCTGCTTGCTTACTCGTTATTCTTCTTTATGAAGAAACTCATCATCCAATAATATTGGTTCAAAAGGCTAAACTATTAAGAGAGAAAACTGGTAACTGGGGTATTCATGCTGCCCATGAAGAGTTTGAATTATCTTTCAAGGATATTGTTGAGAAAAATATTACAAGACCAATTCATATGCTACTTACAGAACCAATCATCTTATTAATATCAATCTACAACGCATTTGTTTACGGGATATTATATCTTTTACTTACTGCATATCCAATCGTTTTCGAAGAAGGTTATGGCTTTAAAAAAAATGGTGAATTACCATATATTGCTGTCATGATCGGTATGTTCATTTCTGGTGCTTTTTGTATTTGGTCTGAAAGAGGATATATTCGTAAACTTCGTCTGAACGGTAATAAACCAATCCCAGAAGCAAGATTGCCACCAATGATTGTTGGCTCTATAGTGTTCCCAATTGGTCTGTTTTGGTTCACTTGGTCAGGTAATTATCATGACAAAGTCCATTGGATTGTTCCTACGATCTCAGGTGCTTTCACAGGGTTTGGTATCTTAACAATCTTTTTACCATGTTTCAACTATATTATTGATTCTTATTTATTCTATGCCGCTTCTGCTATTGCAGGAAACACTTTCTTACGTTCGGCCTTTGGTGGAGTCTTTCCACTATTCGGTAATCAAATGTTTAACAATCTTGGTGTAAATTGGGCAGGTTTATTGATTGGTTTACTTGCTGTTGTTATGATTCCTGTGCCATTCTTATTTATAAAATTCGGTAAAAGAATCAGACAAAAATCAAAATATGCATTTGTTTTAGATTGATGAATTACCAACACAGGAACTGTTATGAAGCAGGATCTTTTCCATACCCAAAAGATGTCAAATAATATTATAATAATGATAATTCATCTATCAGAAACTTAATGTAGATAGCTTATAAAATTAGTTTGAGACTTAAGAGGGTAAATAAGATTTTTTTTAATTTTCCGAAACTGAGACATTACCCTTTTGGGAATATTAAATACATTTATTTAACGCGTTTTCGATATGCGAATAATTTATTTCATTCGTGTTTCTGGTTCACGATAGATCTTTTCCATTAATTCATTAATTTATTTCGAACGCAAAGACAAGATAAAGTAACATTCAAAAAACAGTAAATATGACATCTGCTGTCTCGTCACCATCTAACTTTCCTTCAGATTCTGCAAACTTATTGAACTCTTCATTACCTCCTTCTTCTATCGGTCTAGGAAGTCAAAGACATAACAATAGCTCAAATATCTTCAGCGATATTGACAACTCACAGTCACGAAATGAGCATGAACGTCAAGCACGGAATGATGACAGTCAACAAATTGATCCAGTGAGAAGAAAGAATTTATCTTCGATTAACAAAGTCATAGATTTGACAGGTGAAAAAGTCAGAGAAGCATTTGAACAATTTTTGGAGCAATTTGTTGATGAGACCTTAGAAGATCCAAAATCAGGACCATATGAGGGTAAAATTTACATTGCTCAAATAGAAGCTATGAGAGTATATCAACTGAGCACTATATATATTGATTATCAACATTTATCGACTAGAGAAAATGGTGTTTTAGCTTCTGCCATTAGTGAACAGTATTATCGTTTTTTGCCGTTCTTGCAGAAAGCTTTGAGAAGACTGATTAAAATTTTTGCTCCAAACTTATTGAAAGCAAATGACAGAACTGCAAACGAAACTTTTTCAACAACAGACTCGACATCTGGCTCAAGCATTGAAACAAACGAAAGAGTTTTCCAAATAGCGTTTTATAATTTACCAGTGATAAACAGAATTCGAGATATCAGAGCTGATAAAATAGGATCATTAATCTCCATTTCTGGTACAGTCACAAGAACAAGTGAAGTCAGACCTGAACTTTTTAAGGCTACATTTACTTGTGATATGTGTCGAGCAGTGGTTGAAAGTGTCGAACAAGTTTTCAAATATACAGAACCAACACATTGTCCAAATCCTTCCTGTCAAAATCAAGCATTTTGGACATTAAACATCTCGAAATCTCAGTTCCTAGATTGGCAAAGGGTCAGAATTCAAGAAAATTCAAACGAAATCCCTACTGGTTCAATGCCTAGAACATTAGAAGTTATATTAAGAGGTGAAACAGTTGAAAGAGCAAAGCCAGGCGACAAATGCAAGTTTACAGGTACAGAAATTGTTATTCCAGATATTTCTCAGTTGGGCTTACCAGGTGTTAAGCCAACTTCGACTAGAGACTCAAGAGGTATGACACAAAGTAATGAAGGTTTAAACTCTGGTGTTACCGGTTTAAAATCTTTGGGGGTTCGTGATCTAACTTACAAAATCTCATTTTTAGCTTGTCACGTTTCGTCATTAATCAATAAGGGTGATTCATTAGAACAAAATATTGATTCGTTCAAGGCTGAAAATGAAGAATATGAACAAGAAATTTTTTTGGAGACACTTAATCAACAAGAATTAAATGAACTGAAAGAGATGGTTAGAGAAGATCATGTTTATGATAAATTAGTTAATTCAATTGCTCCTGCAGTTTTTGGCCATGAGGTTGTGAAAAAGGGTGTTTTACTACAAATGCTAGGTGGTGTTCATAAAGTTACAGTTGATGGAATCAATTTAAGGGGAGATATTAATCTGTGTATTGTTGGTGATCCTTCAACTTCAAAATCTCAGTTTTTGAAGTACGTCTGTGGTTTTTCTCCAAGAGCAATTTACACTTCAGGAAAGGCATCATCTGCTGCCGGTTTAACAGCCTCAGTTGTGAAAGATGAAGAGAGTGGTGACTTTACTATTGAAGCTGGAGCATTGATGTTAGCAGATAATGGTATTTGCGCTATAGATGAATTTGATAAAATGGATATAGTAGATCAGGTCGCGATTCATGAGGCCATGGAACAACAAACAATCTCAATTGCAAAAGCTGGTATTCATGCTACTTTAAACGCTAGAACTTCAATTTTGGCGGCTGCAAATCCAATTGGTGGTAGATACAATAGAAAATTAGGCTTAAGAAGCAATTTGAATATGACTGCACCAATCATGTCAAGATTTGATATGTTCTTTGTGATTTTAGATGACTCAAATGAAAAAATTGACACTCAATTAGCAAGCCATATAGTGGATATACATATGAAGAGAGATGATGCCATAAATCCTCCATTTTCAGCAGAAAAGTTAAGAAGATATATAAAATATGCCAAAACTTTCAAACCAAAAATGACCAAAGAGTCCAGAGATTTTTTAATCCAAAGGTATAAAGAATTAAGGGCCGATGATTCTCAAGGAGTTGGTAGATCCAGTTACAGAATCACGGTACGTCAATTAGAGTCAATGATTCGTTTAAGTGAAGCAATAGCAAGAGCGAACTGTACCGAGGAGATCACACCAAAATTTGTTGCGGAGGCTTATGATTTATTAAGACAGTCGATCATCAGAGTTGAAAAAGACGATGTTGATATTGATGATGACGATGACTCCAATAATGATGACCAAGAAGGTGATAGTAAAGAAAGAATTGCAGTTGATGATGATGTTAATATGGAACACAATTCGACTTCTGCTGAAAAGGATGTTCCTCAAGAGACATTTAAGGATGGTTCATCACAACCGATCCAAAAGAAAAAATCTACGATCTCATATGACAAGTATATTTCAATAATGAACTTAATTGTTCGTAAAGTTGCAGAAGATGATAAAAATAGCGGCGAAGGATTAACAGCTGAACAGATAGTCGATTGGTATTTGGTACAAAAAGAAGAATCTTTAGCTACAGAAGCTGAGTATTGGATGGAGAGAAAGTTATGTTTCAAAGTTATCAAAAGATTAGTTAAAGACAGAATTTTAATGGAAGTTAGGGGTGAAACAGAAGATATAGAAGAAGATTTAGTTTCCAATAAAGTTGTTTATGTACTGCACCCAAATTGTGCAGTCCTAGACTTTTTTGATGCAAGTGGTGAACGGGACCAAGGAGAAAATAATTGATTTGTCTTTTTTGAATCTAGAAAGTCGCCCTGATTTATTTTATGTAATTTTTCATTTTTTTACTTGGTTATATTGGTTAGAAGAATTTTGCTTACGTTAATGTGAATTGTAGAAGACAATTGGAAATAAACAAAATAAACAAAATAAACAAAAGATAATACCGTTGAACTATCCATCGATCGATAAAATATTAGGGACAGGACCTAACGGAGTAATAGAGTGTGGATTGATAGCTTTATGAGATTTTGTATAGTGAAATTTTATATGATCAAAATCTGTGGTTTCTTTGAACGCAATGTTATTCCAATAAATCTCCCTAACCCAATCATGCAGTACAGGATAATCATACCGAATCATACCAATATTGCACTTGAAATGTTGGACATAGACAGGGTCGAATCTAATAATAGTGGTAAACAACCTAATATCCGCCTCAGTCAAATCTTCACCTGTAAGGTATTTGAAGCCTCTTGATTTATTATCTTTTAGGATTTTTTCAACCTTATCTAGATGTTCGAATAAATTTTTGGCTTCTTTTTCATAAACTTCTTGCTTTGTTGCAAATCCGGCTTTGTAAACTCCATTATTGATATTATCATAAACTAATTCATTGATCTCATCGATTTTTGGTTGGAGTGCAGTTGGGTAGAAATCTACTCTTGCAAATTTCTCTGGCAAAATTGAATTGAATCCAGTGTTGAAAATTCTGATAATCTCTGAACTTTCATTATTTACAATTGTTTCGTTCTTCAAGTCCCATAAAATAGGAACTGTAAATCTTCCGTTGTAACTTGAATCTGCTTTGTAATATAACTCTGAAAGTCTTTTGAAATTATAATTATGATCAATAGTTGCAGCGCTCACACTATCTTCTTTGGTATTGAATCTCCAGCCTTTTTCATCCATGTGCCAATGAACAACAGACACTCCTATAATTGAGGTTAATCCTTTCAACGCACGGAGAATTAAGGTCCTGTGAGCCCATGGACAGGCCAATGAAACGTACAACCAGTAACGCTGCTTTTCTGGTAAGAACAATGAGCCTGGATCCGACGATATCCAATTCCTGAATGAACTCTTAAGTTTTTTGTTAGTCAATGTTAGCAAGGTCAAGCAAAAGTGCGCTACCTACTGCTTTACGCTTGAAAGCACCATTCTTATCAGCAAATTCTAAAATTTTCAGTTCAGATGATTTTTTCTGTTTCAATTTGTTAGACTGAATGTTTTCCCATTATTGACACTAGAACTCACTTCGGTCATGTTCACTTTTCTCTTATAAAATGAATCAAAAACTATTACAGCAAGAAAGCAACCTCAAAGTAAGTAGCCAACTTTCCTCAGTATTTATACATGCATGTTACTAATAACTTACGAATCATACGTAATGTCACAGTGCACTACAACCAGCGGAATCGATTGCCAACAGAGAGGTGAGAAACAACCGAGTGTAGCCCATATTTGGAGCTGAGATCGATACTTCTTTTTTTGACTTAATATTCTATAAGGGGAACTGTGCCTGATTGAGTGTGTATAAAAGTTGAGCTTTCCAGGGAAAAAATTGCTTATCATAATACACCTAGCATTCATTGAACGCCGCCTCTCTGGCTGTGCCATACAACCAGAGATTCTTCTTTCTCTATTATCAATATATCTACTATGTATGACTACAACTCAATTTATTTCTTGGACTTACATATAAATGACAGTAAATAGGTACTAGAAATCATTATTTAGCTTTACTTTTCGCGAAGTTGTTACCTTTTGCTGGCCTGATCTGAAGAGAAGATTTCTTGGTTTATTTATCTACAAGTGCGGCAGAATTTACGGACGGGTCTTCAGCTCACCACTCAACTGACAATTCCGATAGACATTCAGTGATTATAATAGGCGATACCCCACGGTATGAATTAAATCAGGCTTCTGCGAATCATCACTGGGTCTGCTAGATAAATACTCTTTAACAAAAATTATGGGTGTTCAGGCATCCAAGTTCGTAAAGTTTGATGGTCGTGCGCTAAATAATCTAATTTTTTTGGAGCTCAATTTTCTTTTCTCTTCCCTTTTGTGAAATTATCAACAAAGCGAAGGCTCACCAGATAAAACTAAACAAACAAGACGAACCTTTATTATACAACAATAACCAGTAACATATTGCGTTGCAGCCAGTTGATAATAAGTTAAGATTTAGGAATATTTTGATCAAGCAGCAGGAGCTTGTTTCGTTCAGCGGTTAGTTTATCAGAAACTAAACAACAGGCATAGCAATGAATACTGCAAATACTAAACGTATGTCCATAGCAGAAGCTCGCAATCCCTCAATAGCGAATTTATTGAGCGTAAAAGAACCGCCTGACGAAAAGCCCGTGTTGCCTTCGTCTTCAGAATCATCAGAAACTATATCGACGTCGTCTACAACATCAGCAGTTCAACCTGTTGATACCAATTTGCAGAACAATGGATATTATCAAAACTTCTATCAAACTCGATCAAGATCGTCGTCAATCAGTTCTGATCCTTATTTAAAAATGAACAATTCTAGATACTATACTAACAATGGACTTGTTTCTTATAATTTTCAGCCTCCCTCAAGTAATCAGGTTGATAATCTACCGCTCATTCAAGCTAGCACGCGCTATCAACAAGCACCACAATCCCAATCTCAGCAACAATCTCAACAACAAATGCAACCACAGTCTCGGTATCCATATTATTACTCGAATCAGGATCCGGTTGAACCACCACATCAAGCATCTTATTATGTTCAATCGTACAATCAGCAGGCTGATCAGTTTAATCAAGTTTTTCATAAACAGCATCAACACCAAGGCCAGCCACAACAAAAGCAAGAGCAACAGGTTCTGAATTCAAGTTTATTGCCTCAAAGTACTACAAGCACACATCAGCAGCATCATAAACAACAAATCACAAATTCAAATCCGAACATAAAATCAAAACTAAAAAGTCAACAGCCCTTAACCACGAAAAACATGGTAAGCGGAGATAGACCATTTGCGTGTAACTTCGAAAGGTGTATGTGGGCATTTGCAAGACAATCGGATCTAAGAAGACATTTACGATCACATGTTGAACCAGGATTTCATTGTCCGTATTGGAAGAATGATCCAACATGTCATAGAAATGGAGGGGCTTTCAACAGATTAGACGTTTTGAAAAGGCATTTAAAACTGGTTCATTACGTTCAAGATAAAACTTATCCAAGTACAGATACAAAAGACGATAGAGGTTGGTGTAGAGCTTGTCAGAAGCTGTTTTTAAACTCTCGATTATTTGTTGATCATTGCTATGATTGTGCACAAAGCTTAGCACCTGCTGAATGGAAAAATGTTAATTTGAATGGGGGGACAGCAGTTATCAGGTCAAGTAATAATAAACTCACGGCTCCTGCAAGAGGACAGAGAAGGAGGACCGTAATTGAAGAACAACAATATTTATTAAATGAACCACCTGCAGCGTCTGAAATGCAGCAACGTCGGCACCATCAAAGACATCAAGAAGCTGCACAACTGCTGAAGAATCTTTCTGATTCAAATAATGTTAGTACTGATGCTGTTGAGCATGCAATCGATGAAGTATTAGTGGCGACTTCACTGAAGATGGATGATATCAACCATAGGAAAAGAGCAATCGAAGAAGATGAGAATTTATTCAATAGCCCAAAAAAAATAGCAAACAGAAAGTCAGCAAGCAAGTAAAATAGAATGTTTGTTGTAATTAATACCTATTTTGTTTTTACCGTCTCGCATGGAGTTCAAAGTATATTTATGAAACAAAGAATATCAGAATGGAAAAAGCTGGCATTAATAAACAGCGTAATCGTCCTTTTCAATCACCGGTAAGTTTTAATGATATATATGGAAATCAATAAAGATCAAGACATTAAGTATATTGAAAAGAATCATTCATTATTTTGCTATTGGGCTTATAGCATTTATAATTTTAGAATGTTGTGAACTGTGAAGCTTAAAAATATGTTGTATATACTAGTCATATTTTGCAATATATCAGAATTCAGTGACATGACTTTGTTTCTGACAAATAGACTGATTTTTGTGATACATCCAGGTATATAGTATGTACCCTTATATATATATACATATAAATATATATGTAAAACGCGTAAAGCTCTTCACGTGCAAAAAATTACCGCAATCTTTCAGAAATCGTAACTATAGATAAAACTGAGATTGAAAACCTGAAGTTGTTTTCAATTAGTTATAACTTGAAATGTACACTGCCAAATCTTTCAAGACTAGGTGTTGTTCTCCATTTATGGTAATTTTGAAGGTTTTTGTTGTTTGTTAATGTTTGTTTAGTTTGCTGATGTAATCGTGATCTTTTTTTATTCCTCTATGTAGAAATAAATACACAGAGAGGGCAAGTTTTTCAAATTTATCAAAGTCTAAGACATTTATCCATTATTCACAGAGGATCAACAATTCAATTTAGCGTTGAGTTAAATCGATTAGAATTGCGGTTTTTTGTTATTTTTGTTCATATAGATAATTTTGTACAAAAATGAGAGGTAAGTTTTCCGCATTTAGATATTGAAATAAAGTTAAGATTTGAATTGAGAACGAAACAGAAGAATAATTTCAAAACCGTGTTTTAAGTCTGTGATGCGTTCAATACCCTTATCATTTTTTAACGTTTATTTGTCTAGTTTTACACAATATAGTTCATAACTAACTAAATGGACTACAAATTGGTCGTATTAGGAGCTGGTGGTGTTGGGAAGTCGTCTTTGACAGTTCAGTTCGTTCAAGGTGTTTACATCGAATCGTATGATCCAACCATAGAAGATTCATATAGGAAACAGATCGAAGTGGATGGTAGAGTTTGTGATTTAGAGATTCTAGACACTGCTGGTGTTGCACAATTCACGGCAATGAGAGAATTGTATATCAAGTCAGGTAAAGGGTTTCTGTTAGTCTATTCAGTAACTGATGAAAACTCATTAAATGAACTGTTGCAATTAAGAGAACAAGTTTTAAGAATCAAAGATAGTACCAATGTCCCAATGGTTTTGATTGGTAATAAATGCGATTTAACTAATGAGAGAGTTTTATCGCCAGAGCAAGGTATACAAGTTAGTTCAAGCTGGAATAGGGTACCATTTTATGAAACATCAGCAATGTTGAAAACAAATGTTGATGAGGCTTTCATTGACGTTGTTAGGCAGATAATGCGAAATGAAGTTATAAATAACAACGATTTGAATAAACATAGAGAAACTTCCTTATTGCTGAACCGAAGCTCGAGTTCAAATAATAATTCAAATAATATAATATCTCAGCAACCACAAGCACAATCATCTAGGCAAAAACAAAAAAACAACAATGCCTCCGCTTTACATAGTGCTAAAAAACCAACTGCATCAGAACAAAAGAAAAAGAAGAAAAGGTTTCTCTGTGTTATACTATAGAGTTATCTTTTCAACGCAATACATGTTCTGGAGACACTTTGTCTTTCAAATTGATTTACTATTGACATATTTTGACTCAATACTGTTGTTTTCTTATTATTCATTTGACTTTTAACACTTGTTTTACTATTATCGTTATTATTGATTACTATTATTATTGTCATTAGCATTACTAATTCCCTAAACAGTGTAAATGTATATGTACAAGCGCGTTTAAGTTCTACTATACACCTGGGCTAAGTAAAAAAACACGACATTTTATTTGAATACGATGTAGAAGTCAACTAATAAAATTAACCACTTTTTTTGGAAACATTATCCTTATTCTTTTTCCTTTTTTGTTTATCATCTTCGGGTTTCCATGAACCTTCAAACATATGATGTGAATATGCCATGTAATTACTAGGTGATTTGGCACCCATTTGACCAACGCCCGGAGAAAAGCTTGTAATTGGTAAAATTAAAACATCATCGACAACAATTGCATCTTGCATTAATGAGAAAAACTCCCAATCGATAATTTTGTTAGCCAACTGAATTTCAACATTTTTTGAAAATTTTGTCTTATTTGGGTTGATAATTTTTACATCATTTGATTTGATTAGGTTGTTCAGATATCTGAAGACATAATCCGACCAGATTCCAGGGCCTGTCCAATCCATAATGTTAGATCCTTCTTTTTCTCCTTTCGATAAACGTAAATCATTATTAGCCTGTTTTTCCAATGTAATACTAACGATTTTTGAGATTAATTCACGAAGCAAAGGGTGACCTGGTCTAGACTGGATTGTCCATTGACAAAATTGGATTCTTCTAGCATACCAAGTGTTCCAGTCTTCACGATCTGGGTCAGCTTCAATACCTATGACTAAACCTACGGATATTTTCTCGTTATATATAGTTTCATTGTATGTCAACCATGTATCTGCTGG
>JAJMCJ010000176.1:0-20021 GCA_030572875.1 Wickerhamomyces kurtzmanii | reverse complement strand
CTGTTTCAATGTGGTTTGCTGGGCAATTTTGGAGCTCGAATTGGTCTAATAAATCTGGTGTTCGAATTATTGGAAAAAACTGCCCATCGGTTGATGGTAATTCATCGAAGAGTTCGAGAGCTTCTCTGGGTTCTTCAGGACTATGTTCTTCAGTATTAAGATTAATGCTGCTGAACATATCAGAGAAACCATCAATTTCGGCTGATGGAGTCGACATCAGGAGTGCTTGAGTAATAAAAAACGGGTATTAGATTGACTGAAACCTGATAAGTTTCTCACAACTTGTTACTGATGACTAGATCAACAGTGCAATATCGAGTATTACCGTTAATTTGAAAAGTTTTTGTGCTAAATATGATATTGAAGCTAGAAAAAATAAGCAATGTCTTTAAAGTTGGTATAAATTCATTTTCTTGGGGAAGAATATCCTTTGCATTAGAATACTAATAGTTGTGTTATTCAGTTGATATTTTAGAGTTTTGTGGTCTAGGAATTAAAGTTTATCAGCTCCATATTGTCTTTGTGCTCATATCATCGTCGCACCTTATTGTTCGTAGAGCCAATCTCTAAAATGAAAATCAAATCAAGACTGTTATTCCAATTTAGTTCTTCCAAACTTGTAGAACAATTAGGATTTGTGAACTCTACAATTACTATTTAATGAAGTTTCAAGATGACTTTATGCGGTTTGACATTCAACCCGAGATTTCGGAGTTTATATGTACGAGGAATCTGCATATCTATATCCTTTTTTCAAACTTTCCTGCACGAGACTCGCTATAATTTTCACTAAATATGTCATGTTAATAATTGTGAAAAAGCTCTTTGGTGGTAAGAGGTTTTAATGCGTTTTAAAGAAGTACTTATTTTTTAAATAATTAACAATTCTCTTCTAACAGGTCCATAAGAGCCCAGGAATTTCTCAGAATAGAAGCTATATGTAAACAAATACTCCAACTTCTTTCATGATGCGACCTCTACTCCTGATTTCCTCGTTTGATGAAGATTATCATTCTGTTGTGATGTGCACGATTGTAAGCTTTACTGCCTTGATGTCGATATTTAAAGACATACATTTGCCTAAACTTTATACATAGAAATAGAACGATTAACCTCTCATTTAGAAGCGTACGCATGAATACTATTGTTTTGTTTTTATAAAGAGAAGGTGGGACAGTTAATGCTGCCGACCACAGAAAAAAATTCCCAAGTATCAGCTGTGGTCTAGAAAAATAGATTAGATTACACAACACGAACAAACACAGATACTAGTAGATCTTTGAACTTTAGACGCGAAGACTGCTTTACATATAATATTATAACTATTTAATGATAACTTTAATATTGCTATACAAAGGTATATAATTCAAAGCCATTATATCTCCGCTTATACCTTCTAATTTATTTCAAATATTTTTTAATAATTAATTGATTTAACAAATCAATTTCCCAGTATAATAATTCGCTATATTGACTGTTAACTATGATTAAATTATTATTTGAAATTCTGTTACCTATGGAAGTCGATTCGTAAATTTCTTTGTTTTCAGTTTCCAGGTCGTTACAGTTTTCTCGTAGTAACTTCAATTTCTTGGTCAATTCACTTTTTTCAAGTTTTAAGTCTTCAATAATTCTGTAATTTTGATCTAGTTCAAAGCTTAAATCTTCTACAATCTTGTCATTTAACTTATTCTCAACACTTAAAGTTAATTTTTTGATTAAGTTTTGCTTCTCGCATTTCAATTTTAAAATTTCGTTTTTGAATCTGTAATTCTCATCATTCAAATATTCTAATTCCTGTTTCAATAACATGTTCTGACCGTTCAAGTCATTTTTGTCATGTAAGAAGGTTTTCAATTCTCGTCTGTCTTCATCATCTAAGAAAGAAATCAACGTGATTGAGATTGTCGAGTTTTTACAATGAAATCCGATTTCAACGAATAAAAAGCATAAAATCTGTAAAGTGTTTAAATCACCAAAGTTCAATAAATCAAGATTAATCAACTTTATATATTTCAATATCTTCTTATCGTTATATCCATTGATAACATAGTACTCTTTAACTTTGTCAAAAATGGTGGAATACTGTACATTAATTTCATCACATTCATTTACTTCAATTACAAGACTCTCATCTAAAATTGTCCTTAAAATTGAAATTATAACCAAAGGCTTTGAAACTTTTGATAAATCATGTTCATCTTTACAGAGAATTGAGTCTGGAAACCTTGAAATCTATACGCATTAGCCTAACAATAAGAGGTGATTCGATAAGTTATAAACGTACCCAGTGAAGCACAGCCGTGATGAACTTAATGTTAGATTGTTCTTTTGGTGAAATCATTGTCTGATACTTATATGAAATGAAGTTAGAGAAAGTATACCACTAAAAATACTAGTGAGAGAAATATAAATTTGAGAATGATATTCCTGGTTTTGTGTAACCATTCAAGCAACGCAAAAAAAAAAGCAAGAAAAACTAAGATGAAACCGCTAAGCTAGACTCACCTGGCAATCTCTTCAAAATCTTCACTTTCAAGGAATCATTGGAATCGCTCGATTGTGGTCTCTGTAATATTTTGCTTTTAGTTTTTGGCTTGCCATCACTTGATGTAGCGCCTGTAACGTCTCCTACAGCGACAGGATCTTTCGATTTTGAGCTTGAGGATTTCGATTTCTGAGAGCTATTATCTTTTTTCTGTTTTGGCTTTTGATTCTTGTCTTTTTTCTCTTTCTGTATAGTATCATTTGGTCGTTGTTTCGATTTATCAGTCGTCTTATCTTTTTTTTTTTTGTTATCATCATTAGATTTTTTATCCTTTACCTCTTTGTTATCCTTGTATTTTCTGTTTTCCTTTAAACTCTCTTGGTTTTTGAAATCAGACTTAGGGTCTTTTTTAGATCTTTCCTTCTTGTCCTTTTTCTTCTTTTGACCATCCAAGAGAAAACTTTTAGGTTCTTCGATTTCTCCGCTCAAAAACTGCAAAAATTGCTTATAAGACGGATCGTCTTCGATCGTTCCATTTGAGCCATCAGCTTTTTTGCTACATACAGTTTTGGTTGCCATTCTATGATACGACGAGAGTTTAAAGTCTGGTATCATTGGATCTTCGGTATCGTCCAGAAATGGTTTGGACTTATAATGCTGAACAAAGTTTATAGCACATTTTTCGTTTTTGAACAAAATGTAGGCTCGTGAATAAGTCGGTAGTTTAAATGGTTTCTTAGAATAGTGTCCGTTCATATAATAATTATCATCGATTGTTTGATCATTGGCAAACTCTTCTACCTCTTTGAAAAATCCTTCCGCCGATAATCTCGGTGGCAGAAGCCTTACTATTAGCTTCAGTTGTTTCTTTTTAGACCTTTGTCGCCTTCTTTTTTTTTTCTTTCCCACTGGGTTCCCTTGTTCTCTCTGAGATTGTTGTTGAGGATTGAGACCATGCTGTTGCAATAGTACCGGCGATTTGACGCTTTTGATCTTTTCATCCAGACTGTTTTTGAATTGCTGTTGAATCTGCTCTTTTGTCAAGACATCTGGTTTTGTCGAGGACTCTCTTCTCCCTGATATATTCATAATTCCAATTCACAACACTTGTTTCTCCTAATTGATCATCAATACCAAACAAATTACAATAGAAAAAAGTTTTTGATTTTTTTGCTAGATTTTGTCTGCCATTCCTAAAGTGTAACACAATCAAACAGAAAACAAAATGAAAAATTATGAAATTTTAAAGATCAAGAACATAACTAAACAAAGTATATAAATGATAGCAAATGTCTCAATTAAACCGGTTTTTAAACCTAGTCAAGCAGATAACGGAGAAGGAGACACGATCACTTCAGGGACTGCAGCTTGTCCAACAGGAATTCGCAGAGTTACTCTCGCTTGATTTAGCCAGAAATGAGCTGATACCGTTGTTGCAGAAGGAACTGTACAACGCGAACTTCGATTACTCGAGCACAATAGAGAAACAAGGTTATTACAACAACGACTGGATGGCCTTCAATAATACAGTACACTCTTTTTTGACTCTGTGCGAAGGGATAAACCCGTGGTCGAAAGTAGAATCGTTTGATCTGCTGGCTGCGTATTACAATGACTTGACGTTGGCTCTAACACACACATTGTTTGGTGTTAGTTTCGCAAAGCTGTATTATGACAGTTCGAACTACATATTGCCTTTAACGACTAGGATAGATGCTGTTTTGAACGGGTCACCATCAACAGAGATCAAGTGGGTACGGTTAGAATACATCAACTCGTTGCTGTCGAAAGCTCTGAACAGTATGACGAAGACAGATCTGGAACCTTTTGCAAAGACCAAGAAAACTATCATGCTATACGTTGCTATCAAAATATGCAGAAACTATATGTTGACAGATAACCCATTTTCATGTGCAAATGTCTTTGCCAATATAAGCAAATCGCAGGTTGTTTTCAGGAATTTTCCAAGATCTCAACAGGTCGAATACAGATATCTATTAGGGAGGTTCTACATAACTAAAAATCAACTACGAAATGCATACCACCAACTGAACCAAGCCTATGTAATGTCTTTGACAGGCTCTACGAATACAACAAGAATCTTGAGATTTTTGATCCCGGTTGGGCTACTGATTGGTAGGTCATTCAATCTAGAACTTATTACAAAAATTCCAGAATTCGCAAAATATTATTCTCCATTGATATACTATTCGAAGAAAGGAGATATAAATAACTATTATCTATCCATTTTCCAAAATCAGGCATACTTCAAAAACAAAAAACTCTTAATTTTGCTGATTCAAAGATCAAAAATTATACTATTTAGAAACCTCATGTTCAAGGTTGTCAACATTATTCAAGAATATAAGTTATCATTTGCTTATTTGAAAAGTGCACTGAATTTCTCCATAAATCACACCAACAATTTTGACTACAAACAGCAGTACAGCTTTATTATTGAAAATGTCCTGGATGATAATTTTGTTGAAAATGTTTGTATTTCTTTGATTGATTCTGATCTAATAAAGGCTAAGGTGCTATCTAATGTGAAAAATCTCACGCTATCTAAGAACAACACTTTTCCAAACATCTTTCAAACCTTGTCGAGTAACAACAAGTATGCTCTGAACGAGAGTGATATGTGGATGGATGACTGATTGATTGTATTTGTATGTATACTAGCTAAATCGAAAATATATATACTATAACCTAGTCTCCCGATTAGGAAATATCCCAAAATGGATATTAAAATGTTTTCTTATTTATCTGATGTAATCCTCACATTCTTGTCCCTCAAGCGAAAAATTCTTTTCTTAAAAGTGATTTCGCTTCAACAAACGGAACTAAAAATTCAACAAGAAGAACAA
Organism: Wickerhamomyces kurtzmanii; assembly: GCA_030572875.1. Taxonomy (NCBI): domain Eukaryota; kingdom Fungi; phylum Ascomycota; class Saccharomycetes; order Phaffomycetales; family Wickerhamomycetaceae; genus Wickerhamomyces; species Wickerhamomyces kurtzmanii. The sequence goes on along the minus strand of JAJMCJ010000176.1, from coordinate 14,666 downwards.
GTAGCAATAAATTATTAAATTATCTTAGGCGAGTTTGTTTCGAAACATATCTTGAACCAGACTTATTTATAAAGCAACGTTGGACTAAATTTTTTTTGTATTATTAGTATTATTGGAGTGTTACATTTATGAATTTAATGAATTTATGAGTATTTATTATAAGATAACAAAAGGGAAAAGTGAGAAGGTATATATATAGATATATACATAATTTGAAGTAATACAGTTGAAGCAATTAATTTTAGTTCAATTAACCTCTTTTCATCAAAAAGCAGCTATAATAAGAAACAAGAGTTAAAACCATGACGGAACGAGGACCAGATTTATGGCTTGCACAAGTCCAGAAATGCCAGTCATTGCCAGAAGCTGATATGAAGCAACTATGTGAAATGGTCAAAGAACTTTTAATGGAAGAATCAAACATTCAACCGGTTCAGACTCCAGTAACGGTTTGTGGTGATATTCACGGTCAATTTCACGATCTTTTGGAACTATTTAGAATTAGTGGCGGTTTACCTGATAGTATTAACTATATCTTTCTGGGAGACTATGTCGATAGAGGTTATTTTAGTTTAGAGACTTTTACATTGCTGATGTGCTTGAAGGTTAAATATCCCTCGAGATTAACGTTAGTTCGTGGTAATCATGAGTCGAGACAGATTACTCAAGTTTACGGCTTTTACGAAGAATGCCTAACAAAATATGGGTCAACAACCGTTTGGAAATACTGTTGTCAAGTCTTTGACTTTTTAACCTTGGCTGCAATCATAGATGGCAGAATTTTATGCGTTCATGGTGGATTATCTCCAGAGATTAGAATGCTGGATCAAATTAGAGTTCTATCAAGAGCTCAGGAAGTTCCTCATGAAGGGGGATTTTGTGATTTGGTTTGGTCTGATCCGGATAATGTCGAAACTTGGCAAGTTTCTCCAAGAGGCGCGGGCTGGCTCTTTGGTGCAAGAGTTGCAAGAGAGTTCAATCATGTCAATAATTTACAATTGATTGCTAGAGCTCATCAATTGGTTATGGAGGGTTTCAAATATCATTTCAAAGAAAATGACGTCGTCACTGTATGGTCGGCTCCAAATTATTGCTATAGGTGTGGAAATGTAGCAAGTGTCATGAAAGTCGATGATGATTTAGTTCCAAAATTTAAGATCTTTAGTGCGGTACCTGATGATACTCAAAAAGTTGCACCTCAAAAACAACAAAGAAGTGAATATTTCTTGTAGGTGTCGTTGTTGAAAATTGGTGTATCATTTTTTATTATTCATTGCTATTGTCTGGTTTTTTTTAAATATTTATTAAAGAGATTTAATTATTTTTTGGGAGTTTTGTATTAATGAAAATTTTTTGTTTATCATATTAAATTTTATTGTTTTTATTTTTCTTTTGTTTTTACATTTGTTTATTTTATTGACACAGCACCATGAGTTACATCATTAAGTCTTTATATATTTGTATGCCGGTAAATCTATTATTTGAGAGTGTTTATTTTCAAATAGAAACATTCTTTATGATGACTCGATTTTTTAAAGCTATTTGTTCATAAATATTTATCTGTACAGTAAACACAGCATGTAATTCAATCTACAGTTATTAATTCTTTCTTTGAATAATATACATTAACATGGCATGGAAAATTGAAAACAAAACAGAACAACTACAAAACAATTGGATCGTTCTTTTCTTTTTTGGATTCACCATATTTCTTGATTCTAATAGCTTGAACAGCAATAAATCCGGAAGCTTCTTGTGGTTGGAAACCAGTTAGTTCATCCATTGATGATTCTGTTGCATCATACAATTTTTCAGTTTCTGATGATCTACCTAAGATTACTAAAGAACCTTTGTAAGCTCTAGCTCTAACTTGACCGTTGACAGTATTTTGGGATGGTTGAATCATTGTTCTAACATATTCGCCTTCTGGAGTAAAATATAAACCATTATACAATAACTTCGAGTAAGTTGGGGTAACAAAGGTATCTCTAATAGCTCTGACTTCACGGTCTAAAGTTAAACCTTCCAAATCAATGTGTGTAGATCTCAGTAAAGTTAAACCTGGAGTTTCGTAACAACCTCTTGATTTGATACCAATAAATCTATTTTCAACGATATCAATTCTGCCAACACCGTTTCTTCTTGCAATTTTATTAGCAGTAATAAAGAGCTCAACAGGATCAGTTACTTCTGTTGATTTACCTTCTTCAGTGTAAACCAATTTAACTGGTTTACCTTTTTCAAAGAAAACGGTGAAATCCTCTGGAACGTTTGGAGCATCTAATGGATCAACGGTAAGTTTCCACATATCTTTTGGAGGGGTAGTATCTGGGTCTTCAAGGATACCAGCTTCAAATGAAATATGGGCCATGTTTTCATCGGTGGACCATGGCTTAGCAGTGGTCTGAGTAACTGGAATGTTTTTCTGTTCAGCATAAGCTAACAAATCTTTTCTACCAGCAAATCTTTCGAAAAAGACAGGATCTCTCCATGGTGCAATAACAACAACATCCGGTTTCAAGGCATAGAACGATAATTCAAATCTGACTTGATCATTACCTTTACCAGTACAGCCATGAGAAACGGCAAAACAGCCTTCTTGTTCTGCAACCTGGATTTGAGCTTCTGCAATCACAGGTCTGGCTAGCGAGGTACCGAGTAAGTAAACGTTTTCGTAGATTGCGTTCACCTGGATGGCAGGGTACAAAACATCTTTAACGAACTGTTCTCTGACATCAACCAGCACGTATTTTGTAGCTCCGATTGCTAAAGCCTTAACTCTGGCTGCTTCGAAATCTTCTTCCTGACCAATGTTGGCCATAAAAGCAATAACTTCATAACCTTGTTCGAGTAACCAAGCTAGAATAATTGATGTATCTAAACCACCAGAGTATGCTAAACAAACTTTACCTTTTGACATTTTTTCACAAATCTATGTATATTTGTGACTACAATTGTATTTGAGTATAAAACGAGATAAATCAACGCAAAACAAAAGAAAGAAAGAAAAGAAAAAAAACTTTTGATCCTTTTTATAATTCAAAATTTCTCTCCGTCTCTGTCTGCATAGACTTGAAAATCTGGTTGTTTGTCATGTTTTATTTCAAACCAACTAAACATCAACTTCTGGGATCCCAATAAAAATTCTAAAAACACATTTAGAAAGATCAGATCAGCGAGATTCTAATAGTGTTTTGAAAAGTGCACTATCACTAACAAAATTAGAACAAAAAGCTTGACTTTTAAAACTTGGTCTTATCAATAGTTCCTATTCATCCAATAAAAATGGCAGATATATTCTGTGACTCTTTCTAAAAATTTTCACATCGCGGATAATTTTTCAATTTTGGTCAAAGTGTCGGTGCATGAGAAGAGGAATAATACTCAAGGGGAAATAACATGGCACTGAGGATTTCAGAGACATGTTCTATAAGAAAGCTTTCCAGCACACTTTGCTTAACAAAATAAACAAAGCAATGCATGAACAGGAAGTACATTATCTCTGAGTTTTTGTTGTTGTTTTCTAGTAAGTGTGCAGAAAAAATCTACCACTGACTGCTAAGTGCAAGCAACAACGACGAGCAATTCTTATCGGTGAAATTACCTCTTTAGCACCACGACACCTGTGTGAGCACTAAAATATTGCTGTTAGTGATTCCTGTGACTGCTATTGAGCTGGATTCTAGATATTTGTGAAACTGGTCTATCTCAACTGACCAGTGACTTGAACTGATTGGTGTTGGTAGACACCAATAACACCGATCGACTCTGTCCGTAGATGGGCACAACTGAAACACGAGAAACTACATGGCCAAGACTCGTAACGAATAAAGCAGCTAGCTCTCTTCAGAGTTCAAGCCTCGTTTTTATTCATTACGTTTCAACCTCTCTGGTTGAGCTCAAGACTTTCTCACGGAAGTCGCGCCCATTTTAGATTTTTTGATAGGCTCTACGGCGCACTTGAAAAATCTGGACATAAAATATTATATGAATGTTCAGCTAAATTATCCTGCAACACTTGATGTAAGACTCCTTCGTCTTCACGGTTTGACGTTGCACTTAAACAGTTGAACTCGTTCAACAGAAACTAATTTATTTCCTTTTCTGGAAATTTTAAGGACATTAAAATTATTCATTAGATTTTTAGTATATATAATTTTCTGCTTACTCAACTTATACCTTCTTCAGGATGCTCAAGATGCATCAGAAACAATTCACAATTGTACATATCTATATGTGAATGCTCTAATATTTGAATTCAAAGTTTCCCTTTTGTTATACTAGACAGTACCCAATAATAATTAAAAAGCACAATAGATGTTCTCTACAAAAAAGATATTGTAATCCGTTTTGAATTTATTGTGTTTCACCAAATAATCTGATGAGTAGTCCACTCACACTGTTCGATTTCAGAATTAACTAATCAACTAGATATGAAAAATCTGAACTTTCTTCGAAATACTTCGCAAACTCGATTGTGATTTACTTAACATCAGAACCAGTGCAATTCGGGAAGTAGTTTGAGTACAAAGACGATCAATGAATTGAGAATGAGATGAGAAAACAGCAAAATTTGAGGTTTTATTCAGACTGAGTGGCTACTTACCCAACGCCAGGAGGCTTTTTCAGGCCGTTGACATCATAGTACCTCGTACCGCAAGAATACTCCCCAAATGTAATATCATTCTTTGGGTCGCACAGACAATTGTTTGTACTCCAAGTATTGTAATCTCTTGGACAGTTATTATAGGGACTATGGAAATAACCAATATCATCAAAAAAATGAATATTATCCCTTGGTAAAAATAAAGAGACCGCTATTGAATGCACAGGAGCATCACCCCATCTTTCATAGAAAAAACCTCCAGCCTTATCTAAAAAGTCAAAATAATCTTGATACGCCTTTGATCTGAAAAAATTCAAGTTTGATATCTCGAAGTTTGACCAATAATGACACAGATTATAAGACTGGCCTTTATCATCGCTTATAAAATCTAGCATATGATTAGGTGCCAAATATTGAGGATTTTTTTCAAGAAACATTCTGGTTGTATCCCACAATGTTCTAATGGTCTGATGGTACTCAATTAATGAGATAGTAAAACCATACATTTTATTGTTCTCTTTCATGAATTTGAAAACGTCATAGTTTACATCGCAATGTAACTTGATATCTGGTTCGACCCTCCAGTACCATTCATAATCTTTCAATAAATCATGCTTATAGAAAAAACCAGAATTAAACCTGCACATGTGTCTGTATGAAATAGAACCTCCGTAAATGATATTCTCAGAATTCATTTTTCTTCGTGCTGACATTGCTTTATCTTGATCAATCCATTCCGGATATGACCAATGTTCAACTGGGATTAACCCAAACTTTGCGGTTCCTGAAACAAAGCTGGTAACAAGCTTCTTAAACTCCTCATCAAACGGCTCGTTATTCAGAAACACCCAATCATAGTTGTAATTTCTATTGAATCTGTCTTCAACCGATCTGATCGATCCTAACATCTCGACGAGATCTGAATTTTGGACTAATGAAATCAAGGTTGCATTTTCCTTTACAACATGCGAATTCGTTAAATCTGTATATGACTTTTTCAGCTCTTCATTTATATTGTAATTTTTAGTTTTGAGCTGATTATTTATTTCTAGAATATGTTGATATTTTGACTTTGATATCAACGACCATGCAACAAGAAATCCTATAACGATCAAGAAAATCGAAAATCTGATGACTCTAGAATATATCATGTAAAATTTGAATATCGCGCTTATATTTTTTCTCAGTCATATATCATATGATCAAAGAAATCATAGAGAAACAAAGAGAGAATAAGAGAGGCACTGTATATATATGTATCTATATTTATAATACTAAAGTGTGCGCGACTCATTTAGAAAAAACAAATATTTTCAGATCCGAAAGTGTCAAATTAACATAACATTCACAGAGATATTATTATTCTTGCGATTGGTAACGTTAAAATAGTTGATGAAGTATCTCCAAAAACGCATCTAACCTCTCTAATGTTGGGCGCAGTTCATTTCGATGGTCTTCGAAGAATTTTCTCATTTTCTATCCAACTCGGTCCTCAACTCCATAATTAGGTGGAGGTGACCTTGTGGGTATTATTTATGCCTCTGCATACGTTGAACTAGTACACTCAGCCTTCCGTGCCTGGATTTTGTTATTTAATCGGAAAAAATGTGCTATAGAGTGAGATCCTCTACTGGTCATGACATGATATGTTATTCTAAATCTCATTACGAAAGAACACCCAAACCGACTAAAAATAGGTAAATTGAGTTTGTTTGGTCAGCTCCCAAAGCGTACATGCCGTTGCTTCAAATAGAGTATTTTCCGCAACTTCCAAGGAGAGACTCCAAGGAGACACTGAAAAACTGTTAGCAAAAGCCAGTAGACTGCTAAATGATACTAATCTCTCTCACGTATTTACTCTTTCTTGCACTTCAAATTTGTCATCGCAGTAGTTTGAAACAAAATGGGTAGGCTGTTGAGCCTAACGATCGTGCAGAGAAACTGCACAAGAACAGCAGCCCTAACTAGTTTTCACAGTAACTTTAGTAGCTACTTATTCTTCAAAATAGGAACCAGCTCCTTAAACAATACCTCGACAGCCAAAAGAAACCCGATCCGAACAATTATAAGTAAATATTAAAATATATACCAAATATGGAAATATCTACTTACATACTCACTTACGATATCAAATTAGGAACACCCTAACACCCAGTAGTAATTCGAGTTTTTCTCTTATCTGGAGCACATAGACGAAACATGATATATCATAAACAGGAGCTGTAGTTGACCAGATATCCGAAAATGTGCATGAAAAAGCCAAATCATATATACAACAATAAATACGGCACGATGTTATATCACAACTCCTTTGAGCCTATTCCTCATGATGTTCTTTTGAATAATTTAAGAACAGCTCAAATTGAACAGGTTGAATACACTCCAACACCAACGAATGAAAAAGATACATCAGTTAGCAACAGTCCTGCTAGATCTCAATACGATCAGCTGTCAAATCCAAGCGGTGAACCGTTGTCGACTGAATATCCGGTAGTACCTTCTAGCCCTCCTCCATACAAGGAAACTATGAAACTACCTCTATATGAAGAAAACGGTACCTTACCATTGCACGTTGCTGCCGCAACTGAGTCAAGCGATATTGTCCAAAGAGGAAGAAGAAGATTGAGGCTTTTTGTTCTGTTTGGCTTGCTGTATATTGTGATAGTTAGTATAACAGGTGGCATGAAATGCCACGATGACAACGATAATCTTGTGGGAGACGAAGGCAACGAACCGTTCCCAGAAATGCCACTTGACCAGCAATTACTTGAAAACGGTAATTTGTTTTAGAGATTCATTAAGATTAGTAGGTCGGCTGTTGAGAAGATCAAGACCAAATATTGTTTGTTTTACTCTTTGAGAAGAAAATATGTTTTTTTTCTCCGACTGTTTCTTGGTTTCTTAAAACCGGTACATCGTTACCTTATTATCTCAACACATTCATAACGTTTGTAACCTTTACCAAACAGATATATAATAGCATATTAGTGTCAATGAACGATAAATCTTATTATTGTAAAGTAAAATTGGTACACGCACATTGAAATGACCAATCGCTTCAAACCATAAAATTTCAAGGCTCGATTTTCTCATTAATTTTTTAGGCAGACCGAAGGAAAAACACGAAAAAAAGCAAAAAATTTATAAATATCTAATATACTCTCAGAAAGCATTTTTGTTAATTATTATCATTGCAGAAGCTAACTAAAAGTACAGTTGCATTTTGTATTCCACCATAATCTTCCTTTCATTTGATATTTTGCTTCTGTATTAAATTGCATACATTACTTTTGAATCGTCACACTTTTTTCTGAAACAAAGGATTACAAAATAGGTCTTTAAAATTATATTGGCTATATCGTTGCGAAAGGGTATACAGATTAATTGTTCTAGACAGCCATATTAATCTTTAGGAGATCTGTGGATCAAGAGAATCACATCATCAAAATAAGAAAAAAGAGGAATTCAGAAACATTCTTTTTGATCATCTCTTATTGAAAACATATCAACACATCTCAATAGACACTCATTTAAAATGATTGTAAGACTCACACTATTAATATTGTTCACAATAGGAATCTGTGATGCAAGTTACCAGTTAATAAGTTGTTATTCATCCTTACCATCTTCATATGTGTCACAGGGATCATGGGTTTATCAAAGTTCATCCTATTGCGACACACAATGTTCATCATACAAGTACTTTGCATTATTTGACGGTGGTGACTGTTACTGTGGGAACGTTGCGCCTTCAGGTGATACAAGTGACCAGTGTACTACTAAATGTTATGGTTACCAGCTAGAGAATTGTGGTGGTTCAGATTCTTACTCAATCTACAGTATTGGATCCCAATCTGGTGACGACGCTAGTAGCGACATCAGCTCAAGCAAATCAACATCATCCTCTTCTGCATCTTATACATCTTCAATACCTTCAAAATCTTCAACAACAGCCAACTCTATATCTACAGGATCGGAGTCTGATTCGGCTGCTCCTACTTCTGTAGCCACAGCAGCAGCTGGATCAGTTGTAGAATCTACTTCAGTGAACACTGTCTACATCACAACTTCAGGCTCTACAGCTGCTGTAAGTGGCAGCACTGTGATAATTATGACGACTGCTTCACAAACTGTGTCAAGCTCGTCATCAACAGCATCGGAATCATCAAAAACATTATCAAAATCAAGTAAAAGTATAGCAGGTCCAGTAGCTGGTGGTGTGGTTGGAGGAGTGGTTGCTGTATGTGTCCTTTTGACTTTTTTCTTAATATTTTACTTCAAAAGGAGATCTAAGAACCTGAGGGAAGCGGAATTAAGAGATTCTGCTTATCAAGAAGCGATCAAAAGAAACAACAGCCAACACACAAGACAGTTATCAAATCCATTTTTAAGTGTTGAAGAAGATACAGACCAGCGGCTCAATCCTGTACTGTTAGGCAGAAGAAGAATCTCCGAAGGTTCACTTGCTGATGAAGCGGATTATTCCAGAAAGATTCTGAGAGTTGCGAATCCTGACGATGAGTAAAACGTTCATTTAACTAAGATAGAAAGAGAAAGAAAAGCTGAAGTTATACCAAAATTTGTATTCTGATTGATAGAAAAGAAAGTAACACTGTTTTTTGGTTTGTTTTTGTTGTGTTTAATTGCTCCAACTGTTATTATTATTATTACGATTATAATAATTTTTTTTTTGTTATGTTATTTCACTTTTGTTTGCAGAATGCTATTTTATTTTTTGCTTTTTGGTGGTTTTGTCTTATTTTTTATTTCACTTTTATACTTATTTTATCTATTTAAATACCTATTTTTACAATGATTTATGTTTTAGGATGTTTGTAAAAGTTCCCCGATTAGGAAACTATTATGTAATTGACACTTGATAGCGTAGCAGATTACCCGATTCTTCCACGTCCCTGTTCGAAGTTTTGTTTGTATAGGCTGAAAGAATCATTCAAATAAACAATTAAGCAAGAAATAACATTTTAAAGACAAATACAACAAATATAATAAGACCGTAGAATTTGAGTATGCCACATTTAAACGTTATCCCAAACGAAGAAAAAGAGATTTACGAATTTTTATCAGAATCAAGATCATATTTATCACAATTGAAAAAAGATAGATCAAAATTTCTGAACTCGAAGGATGTTTTATCAACTTATGAAAAAGTTTTGACAAAAGTTAGAGAACTCCATAAAATAAGAGAAAAGAAGAAAGCTGAAGTATCTTTGAATAGAGTTGATTCTGTTCTAGACGACGTTTTTCAATTGTTATCTTTAAGTTTTATGACAGTTGGTTTAACTAAAACAGCTCCTGCAACTTATGCATCCTTATCAACAGTTCAGAGATTACTAGAACATTTGGGTGAAAGCGGAGTTTATACTCACCATGATTTGAAGCCAATCAAGGCAAGATTAGACGAGATTTCTAAAATTGTTAAAGGCAATGATGAAATTGATGATTATGAAGAAAATAGTAGCGAGATTGATCAATTCAGAAGAGAAGAAAACAAAAAAAACAGAGAAGAGGAAGACATTTTATTAAACCTGAAGTTGAAACACTGTGAGCAAGAATATAGAGAAGTCGAGTCAAAAGTGGAAGAGATTGACCCATCATTACAAAGTTTACTGGATAAATTGTTCTTAATTAGAAGAGCTTTAATGTCAATTGCTGCAAGACCTAACTTCAATCCAGATGATTTGAAACCCTTACAAGCCCAACTACAAGAACTGGAAAGCCACAGAGATTCAAATGGTAAATTCATATCATTGGAAACTAACAAGATTGAAGAGAAAGGGTCTGGAGTCTTAAATGGTTTGTTAGATGATTGCCATAATTTGATCAGTGATTTATTAGCCCATGGATTTAAATTGGATAAAAATTTGAAACCTATTTACAATCAATTACTTGAAATTAAGACGACTTTAGAAAATCTATTAGTGACCAGAAGATGGACATTAAGAGAAACTGACCTATTTACTTATCAAAAGAAATTACAAGCAATTGATGATTTAAGAGTCAGTGGAAAATTTTTGGACTCTAAAGGTGAAGCTTCAAAAGGACAGAGCGTTTTATTATATTTATTGAGAAGATGTTATGCTATAATCTATAAATTACTGGAATCCAGTGAACCTGTTTCTGAAGCGTTGCAACCAATCCACAATCAGCTTTCAACGGTTAGAAGATGTTTATTAGAGGTTAAAAGAATGGGGGGAATGAATTCTCCAAGAGAGCTGTATCCTTACCAGCTAAAACTAGCTTCATTAGATAATTTAAGAGTTGATGGTAAGTTTATTGTTGATGGTGAAATTCCTGAAGGTCAAGGAACACTGAATGCATTATTAGCAGAATGCTTTGACATTTGCCATGAAATGAAAATAGAAGCAGAGGAAAACGATCAGGATGATGGTAAAAATGATGGATCCAGTAACAATGAGGTTGAAAATGGTACCCAAGTAGATGAAGCTGAAAAACAGTACGATAATGATGAAGGCGAGGAAGACACTTACGACGATCAAGACGATGGCGATGATCAGGATGATGAAGGCGATTATACGGACGGTTACGTTCCTAGTTATGCTCCAAGTGTAGCAGATTCGGAAGTTGCTGATAACTAAAGGGGTTTTATGACATGGAATTTTTATTATTTTTATCACTTTTTTATTACATTTTAACATTCTTATTATACTTCGATGATTATATACGGATTCAATCTTTTCAACTTTTCTACTTTCGAGTGTTTATTTTTGTTATTAAAAATAGGAGTTTAATACCGTTTCTCGCTATGCTAAACTTTTTATATACGTCTGCGTATTGTCTGTTGTTACTAATGCTGTGAATCATAACGTTTAGTATATTCATACCGTTTTTTTCGTTGTTGCTAAATTCCGTGGATAATGTCCAAAAATTATTCACCTATAGAGAACAAATACATAAAACGCTCTTTAACTTATCTGTAAGCATGGTCGATCAGCTTTTCTCCATATATAAAGTACTACTACTAAAATGTTCATTCATGCTTATATATATATATATATATATATATATAGAGCTCGGATATAACAAATAAAGAAATTCGGGTATATTACCCGAATCAAGTCTCAAATGAGTCAAAAAGAAATCTTTCAATTTTTAAATTTTGATTTATTTTTCATTCTTATTTATTCTTCAGTTTATTAATAAAGTTCTATATTAATACATATAAACAATGTGTGGTATTTTTGCTGCTTTTAGACATGAAGATGTTGAAGCCTTCAAACCAAGAGCATTACAATTATCTAAAAGAATAAGACACCGTGGTCCAGATTGGTCAGGTAACATTGTTAAGAACTCAACAATATTAGTTCACGAGCGTTTATCAATTGTTGGTTTAGATGCCGGTGCTCAACCAATCACCAACAGTGACGAATCTTTATCACTAGCTGTGAATGGTGAGATTTACAATCACATCACATTAAGAGACGAACTTTCTGAATACCCATTCAAAACCTTATCTGATTGTGAACCTATCATTCCATTGTATGAAAAATATGACATTGATGCACCAAAACATCTAGATGGTATGTTCGCTTTTGTATTGTATGATGCTAAAAAGGATCGTATCATTGCTGCAAGAGATCCAATTGGTATAACAACTCTGTACATGGGTAGATCATCAACTTCAAAAACTGTTTATTTCGCATCAGAGTTGAAATGTTTAGTTGAAGAGTGTGATAATATTATTGCATTCCCACCTGGTCATGTTTATGATTCACAAACTGACAAGTTAACCCGTTACTTCAAACCATCATGGTGGGATGAAAACAAAATTCCAACTAAAAGTGTTGATTACAAAGAAGTTAGAGAATCTTTGGAAATGGCTGTTAGAAAGAGATTAATGGCTGAAGTTCCTTATGGTGTTTTATTATCAGGTGGTTTAGATTCTTCATTGATTGCCGCTATTGCAGCAAGAGAAACTGAAAAAGCTGCTAAATCGGCATTAAAGTCAGACGAGGGTATCGACGTTTCTAATACTTTAGCTGGTGTTGATGAAACTGGTTCATTGCATTACAATGGTTGGTCGAGATTGCATTCATTTGCTATTGGTTTACCAAACGCTCCTGATTTGATTGCTGCTAAAAAAGTTGGTAAATTTATTGGAACCATCCATCACGAACATACTTTTACATTACAAGAAGGTCTAGATGCTTTAGATGATGTTATCTATCATTTAGAAACTTTTGATGTTACCACAATCCGTGCATCAACACCAATGTTTCTATTATCAAGAAAAATCAAAGCACAAGGTGTTAAGATGGTTCTATCAGGTGAAGGATCTGATGAAATATTTGGAGGCTATTTGTACTTTGGTTCTGCACCTTCCGCTACTGAATTCCACAAAGAGTGTGTTAGTAGAGTTAAGAACCTGCATCTTTCTGATTGTTTAAGAGCTAACAAATCAACAATGGCATGGGGTCTTGAAGCTCGTGTTCCATTCTTGGATAAAGAATTCTTGGAAGTTTGTATGAACATTAACCCAGAAGATAAATTGATCAAACCATCTGAAAAACGTATTGAAAAATACATTTTAAGAAAGGCATTTGATACTTCTGATGATCCAAGCCTAAAACCATATTTACCTGAAGAAATTTTATGGAGACAGAAAGAACAATTTTCAGATGGTGTTGGTTATTCTTGGATAGACGGATTGAAAGAAGCTGCGCAATCAGCAGTTTCTGATGAAGAGTTTGCCAATCCAAAAGCTGAATGGGACGATGATATTCCAACCACAAAAGAAGCTTATTGGTACAGAACAAAATTTGATGCTTTGTTTCCTCAAAAAGCTGCTGCTTCCACAGTTATGAGATGGATTCCAAAAGCTGATTGGGGTTGTCATGAAGATCCATCAGGCCGTTTTGCTAAATTGCACGAACAACATGTTACTAAATAGATATTTTTTTTAAGTTTGGTTATTTTTTTAAATAGAAAATTGTATGTTTTAGTTTTTGCCGCTACCATTGTACTTTAGCTATATTGCAGTTTATTACCGTATATATTACTTACCTCCTATTCAGGAACCTAAAAGCTCGTAGGCCTTTTCGCAAAACCGATTCAGGGTATCAGTGGCTAAAGTATAGACCCGTCCAAAATAGTCGGCTATTAAAACATGGAAGTGGAAACCACTCTTTAAACCGTTGCATGCACTTGTTAACCATCTCTCGAAAATGTGTTCGAATTGATTTTCATCAATGTAATATTTGACGTCGCTCAAATTCAAGTCGCCGTCGTAAAACATCTGACAGTACTTTATGTTTTGGAATGTATTGAAATACTCAACAAACGAAATTACTGACAAAACCGCAAAGGTTATGGATAATGTTACTACCAGTCTTTTTTCAATAGCGTTATTGTTGCTGCTATTGCTACCAGTGTTTGATCTATGGCTCAGAATGTAAAGAGTCGCGTACAAAAGTACTGAAAAAAGGGCAATTATCGATTTACCAAAGGTAGTAGATACCAGCGACGGATACTGAAGTTGGATAAACGAGCAGTAGTTCTGGATGTTATTGTTTCGACCAGCAACTGTCGATATCGAGTTCTTCGAAACGAACCAGCTTAGTGAATCTAGTAACTTTGTCATAGGGGTCGGTCTGGTGTTCGCTGGCTGGGTTGGTTCTGGCCATTGATGGTTGGTTCAAGAACAACTGATATCGTTTCGTGTCCTTTTCATGACAAGATTTGTGTGCCAGACACGAAAGAAACATCGACATTTTGGGGAAAACAGGCCGAAAAACAAAACCGCCAAAAAAAAGCTAGATACCCTTCCCCAGCTGGGAAATTCTGGTGGATTACCCCTGCTCACAAATAAACAGGTAGTCATTGGATCATCACTACCATCATCGCCATCGTCGTTGTCCATCAAACCAGACTGGAAAGACACAGAAAAATGTCACATGAAAATAAAAACAGAACTGTTCATCCGGGTAATATTATAGTTTTTACTTTTTAAGTAGCAATTGTTGATCAAGTTGCTGAAGTTAATATATATACACACCAGATCGCACTCTACCGTAGTATATTA
>JAJMCJ010000175.1:0-20126 GCA_030572875.1 Wickerhamomyces kurtzmanii | reverse complement strand
CAATGATAATGGAACATTAACATCCAACAGTAACGAACCTTTGCTAGTTGAAAGAAATAAATGGTCTCCAGGTAGTCTAGGTATGTCATTAATTCTTATGCACCCAGTTACATTCGTTGATAAGTCAAACCACGATATTTCAATAACATGGGCCATATCTTTAGTTAATCCACCAAATGTCCAGATTTTCTCATCGTCAAAATAAATGAAATGATCAAACCTTGAGACAAATTTCCGCGGACCATCCCATTTATTTGACTGAATATCGTAGCAGTATAAATCATCCAATATAACGTCTAGGTCGTTCTTCTTGAAACCTCCAGATATATACATTTTCGAACCATCACTAGACAAACAAGCCGCATGCCGTGATCTGAAGGTTGGGATGTTCTCATGTGATTCTATATCTACCCATGTGTCTGATTCGACGTTGTAAAGAATCAGTTGAGATTTGTTCGAGTTGTTGTAGTCGTCTGATACACCACCATATATAAGGATAAGATTATTACCAATGTATAGACATGAGTGGCCTTCTCTGAAAACGTTGCTATTTTTCCGGGCTATCCATTCATTTGTAAGTAAGTCTAGGATGTAGACACTGGGATCCAAAATGTCATCATCCTCATCAAATCCACCAAACAGAAACAATTTTCCAATATCTGGGATTACAGTATTCGATGAGTTCAACCTTGACAAAGGCAGATCCCCTGTTATCAACACAGTCTCTATTTTTCTGAGATTTCTTCTTTTGCACATTTCTGTATCATATCCTAACATGCAAATTTGAAAACCAATGATTCATTTATAACTGATATCTATATATATACATATATATATAAACTAGACATAGATTTATTTATTATATCCATATGCATCTAACATAGATTTAAAAAGGATTTCGGCCTAGTTTTTTTCTTCAATTCCGAGCACCTCGTGATTGCCACAAAAAGAAATTATTGCGGCTGCGGTGAAAAAGAAAAAAGAAAAAAAAAATTTGCGTGAGAATTCAATAAAAAGTGGACCTTTTCTACAATTTTTTTAAATTTATTTTAATTTAACCAACGCAAATTTTTTTATTTGATATCTTTGTTTTATAATATTTTAATATATAAAACAAGATTTAAATACTATTTAAATTTATCAAAGAACGAGCTTTTCATTAAGTTATCGTTTCTCTCAGTGTTGTATTAAGTTATCTTACACTAATGAACTACCAAGATTATTACTATAATCAGCAACAGTCTTTCCCACAATATCATCATCAACAACAACAACACCAACTACAGACTCTTCCTCATTACCAACAGCGCCATTACTTGCCATCTATTTACAACCAAACATCATTCCAGCAGCAGCCGCAGTACTTTTCGTTACAACAGCAAGGTCAGCAACAACAACAACAACAACAACAACAACAGCAAAAAACCGTTTACTCTCATTTTCCTAGCCAGAGCCACTCTAATCTGTTTGGTTTACAAGGATTACAACCAGCTGTTCAGATTCAACGGAAAGACGAGTTTAATAACTATCAACATCGGCAATATAGTCAGCAGTACTACCAAGATACTCAAAATCAACAACAGAAGAATGATATTACTGGCGGTGTTCAAGCTGTTTTGGACTACAATTTAGATAAGGCTGCGCAATTCGTCACTGATATTAGTTTCCGTTTAATTGGCCAAGTGAGTACTCCAAAATTCACGAACTCAATAAAGAGTGTTCTGTCAGCAACAAGACTACCATTATCAACAATTATCCTGTCATGCTGCTACATGAACAGAAGATTCAATGAGGTTGATGATGAAAACCTGTTTATTGATGAAGGTGAATTATTCAAATTTTTAATTTGTTCATTAGTTTTGGCAAATAAGTTTAATGATGATAACACTTTCACCAATAGATCGTGGTCAGACGCCAGTGGGTTAGATGTCAAAAACCTTAACCAACTCGAGCAAGAGTGGTTAAGAATAACTGGATGGAGCCTTCATATTGAAGTTTCACATTTCCAATTATACTCTGAATTATATTCTAACAAAAATTCAGGTATAAAAAACAACTCGAGATATTACAACGTAATGTCTTCACCTCTATTAAGCGACACGGAACCAGAGTCGCCAATAATGCCAACTTGGCATCCATCCAGCTACAATTTCAATCATGTGTACAACCATAATCCAAAAATTTACGATCAGTCTGATTATTGTACAAGAACTGGTTCATTCAACAAAGGTTTATATTGCAACTGCTCGTACTGCTCTACACCTTCAAGGTCAAGCATTGATTGGAGCTACAAGGCAACAACGACTGCTTATTAAATGTTGCTCAGACGCAATTTCAGTTGCTCAATAAAAGTTTTTTCATCTCCGTTACTGATTTTGTGACGCGCCGTCCGTCTCTTTTCAATAAAGAAATATTCTTAAAAAAAAGTATTTGTGTTTGTTTTATTTCGTTTACATATACTTGATTGAGATCAGGTATTTTACTATTTCTTCAAATCAGTCTCTAATTTTTTTTTTTCATTTGTTTTTTTATGATCAATTTTTTCAAGTTTTGCTAATATTATATTATCTATTCTTCTATCATATCTGTACGTTTTTTTAATTTTTAACTTTTTTAATTTTGTTCAGCTACTAGTTCTTATTAGATATCAGAAATATAACTAACTGGTTTGTATAGTGCTGTAGTTGTAACTAGTTTGGTACTCAGCTATTATAGCCGTATAATAAAAATATATACGTGACAAGCACGTGATTAGAGTGTCCGGCTGAATTTGCTTATTAAGCGATGACGTAACAGTTTTTGGATCCAACAAAAATAGAATGTATTTTTTTTCAGAATTATTATAGTCCGTGTAATGTTGTTTGTTAACGAATTGGAAAACTCTTTTGCTACTCAACTTGTCATATCTAAACGTCTTGTCGTTGTTCCATTCTGAACCGGATAACAGTATACATAGATACATATACAGATCCATCCACATAGACACAAACACACATATATATACACATATATATAGTTATATTTAAAGAGAAATTTCGATTCCTTTTGATTTATTCTCCAGATCATTTACGCGATCATATATTAAGAATTAATGACAACACCACCGACAAAACCATTACAGGCTTCTCCAGGACGTATCCAAACTTTATCAAAAGATGAAGAGCTTCGTTTAAAGGAACTCTGGTCACACATCTTGAATTTCTGGGGCACACCAGTTATACTTCCTTCCCTAAGTGGAAGACCGCTAATTGCATCATCCGTTAGCACCAAAAACTCCAAGAAGCAAGAGAAGCAAGAGAAAGAGAAAAAGAAAAAGTTTTCCAAGTTCAGACGTGGTCACCACAAAAATGTATCGGTTGACGGCCCTTCACTGAAATCGAGCAGATCACAAGAATCAATTGAAGCTTCCTATTCGAACATTCTAGTTCATGAATCATTGAAGGATCTACAACCCGAAGAAATATACTCGAACTTTTGGAACATGTTGAGAACAGATAGCCCAGATAATCTGATCTTAAGGTTCCTGAGGGCCAGAAAATGGGATACTGATAAATCCTTGGCTATGTTAGCTCATACTTTACATTGGAGATTAAAGGAGTCACATGTTGAAGAACTTTTGTTTAATGGTGAAAGGGGTCCAATTGATAGCGGTGAGGATGGGTTTCATTTAAATTTGAGACTATCGAAGGCATATATCAGAGGTACAGATATTGATGGTCGTCCAGTCGTGATTATCAGACCAAAATTTCATCATGCAAGTGACCAAACTGAATCTGAGATGCAAAAATATACCTTGTTAGTTATTGAAGAAGCCAGATTGTTTTTGAAAGAACCGGTTGATTCTGCTTCAATTATTTTCGATCTTACTGATTTCTCCATGTCCAACATGGACTATGGTCCTGTTAAGTTCATGATTGGCGCTTTTGAAGCACATTATCCTGAATCTTTAGGCAGATTATTTATCCATAAAGCTCCTTGGATTTTTCCACCAATTTGGAAAATAATCAAAAATTGGCTGGACCCTGTCGTTGCCGCAAAAATTAATTTCACGAAAACTGTAAAAGATTTAGAAAAGCATATTCCAATTGAGCACATTCCTTCTTATTTAGGTGGACATGATGAGTTTGAAATGGAATATGTTGAGCCGTCTCAGGAAGAAGATGTCTTGATGCAAGACACAGAAACAAAAGAAAAGCTACTTTCAGAAAGAGAAATAATTATCAAAAAATTTGTTGACGCTACTGTGAAATGGATCGAAGCTTCATCTCCTGAAGAAAGTGATAAATATTTGAATGAAAAGCTTGACGCTAGCAGCGAATTATCTCAAAATTATATTAAGCTTGATCCTTATATCAGGGCTAGATCAGTTTTTGACAGATTAGGGCTATTAACATTGAGTTAGATTTAACCTTTTTTCTTTTTGTACAAATAATATATACTTCAATCAAACCATAAACTACATATTTTAAACAATGAAGCTTTGTTCAATTACATCTTCTGTTTGAAAGTTGTTTGTAGTACAGTTGATATGCGAAACAACAATGAACTATTTGGTTGTAGCTTCTTATATCCAGCTTCTCTTTCGACGAATTTAGCAGAAAAAAAGTGAAATGATACCACTAATGCTTCTGAGCTGCGAATTTTATCAAAGAAAATGCTTCCAATCTCAACAATTTTTTCAAATATTCTTCAACTTTTCTGTAGAGACTAAAATCTTGGGTATTTAAACTTGTATGCCACACTATGTTATTTCTGCACTTCCAATTCATGAGATATTGTTATAATATTACCACTGATTTTTAATTCAAAAACATAATAAACCATTGCAGATCACAAACCTTGCCTCGGAGAACATTTCCAATTAGAAACTAATCTTTGTCAAACACAATCTTCTGCTAAGAACTGTCCGTCAAGTCACAGATACGATTTAGAGACTTTTTAGCACACAAGTACATCAACTGAGCTACTCTTGTTTGACTAACGGAGAATCAAACAACCATATTTCTTACCATAACAGACATATAAATAAGTCTACAGTGGTAAGAATATCTTTGACCGTAGACTAAGAATCAATCAAAGAGTTTTAATATATTTGAAAAACTTGTCAATGCTTTACTGATTTTAGTACGATTCCCGCTATACATAACTCGATAGACTTAGTCGAATTTCTTTAAAACAGGATTTTGGATAAATCAAAAAGTCTACATCATATCAAATCGAGTAATTTAAATTTAATAAAGAAACTATATATTACTATCGTCATTAAAGTTAACAATCTGGTCACCATTTCCGTTACTAATACCATTATTGCTATGATTTCCAATTCCATCAATCATCGTTTTTGTTGGGGATATGCCTATATTTCTTAATGGAGCACCCAAACCAACATTATTTCCATTGTTTAAAGTTAATAATGGTTTCTTGTTACTGGACGTCGACAAACTTGGCCTTAAAGATCTTGAGGTTAATGATTTTCTCTTTTTCACCGAAGTCGTGGAAGACAGTTTCAAATCCTCTGATGATGTATCATTTAAATAAATGACACTGCTATTGTTATCGTTCTGAACAACATTTAGACTATCTTCCATGCTGACATCCGAGTCATCTACGGTGTCGTTTGTCTCATTAGGGACATCCCATCTTACTTTCTTGACAGGTTTTGTGATAACGTTTTCTGTTGATTTGAATCTTATAGGAGATTTAGAGTGCTTTGAAACTTTATTGCCGTTATTGTTATATTGCCTGGAACTTATTGACAATTTATTTATTACTGATAAAGGAGTTGGTGATGACGATATCTTTGACGGGGAAACTGATTTTGCAATCTGCCTAATTGGAGAGGACGGTCTTGATGTTTGTGAATTTGTTGCAAAATTTGAGAGAGTTTCTAGCGTGCTAGCAAATTTTTCAAAGTTTATATCGAGTTGCAACAAGTTTTGTAGTCCAGAATTGAATTCACTCAGAACATTCTGTAGAATGCGTGTTGTTTCGCGTTTAAAATCAAACTGGTCATCACTTCTGCTCTCGTCTCTCAAACAGCTCATTTGATTAATTATATAAAACAATGCTTTTGAGACAAATGAAAAATTACTGCACAGACTTGGATTTTCAACCAATTTGTCAAATATAATTGATGAATTATATAATATTAATTTTTCAGTAGACTCCTTTAGTGAAGACGTTTTTGATTCAAAAACTAACTTGTCATATGTCGACCATGTTTCCAACTCACTCAATTTTCGCAATTGGCTCTCTCTTGAAAACACCAAGTCTAAGTCAGACTCTTTTGAATACATATTTTCTAACTCTTCTATCTTTTCATCAAATTTGCCAATTATTTCATTAACTGTATCATTGACTCTCTGAAAATCTTGTGCACCATCAGTATGGAAAGTTTCTAAATTTTTATTCAAATGCTCCAACTGTTTTTTTTCGATCAGCAAATATTTTCTTTTTGATAGAATCAAAGATTTCTTGAATTTGAGTAGTTCAAATTTCTTATTATTCAACGTACTCATTAAATTATCAGTTGATTCTAATATTGAAATAAGACATTTCTCCTTTTTTGCTTTATATTTGTTTAGGTGTAATTCAATAATTTTACTCTCTCTGTTCCTTAATTCTTGAATCTCCTGCTTTTGTTCTGTAATCATCTTCAAATACGACCCAACATGTCTATCTAAACTATGCTGGTTTCTTATTATTTTGGTCTTAATCTCTTTAGCTCTGTTTGCATATTTTAATGTATTCAACGTCTCATCATAATGATGACTTGATGGACTTATACAAACAATCATAACTGTTTTACAGTTACCTCCTAGAGAAAATTTTAGCAATCTTGTTAGCTTTGAATCTCTGTACGGAACATGACTCCCTCTTCTTGGATCACAGAGAGCGTTGATACAATTACCTAAGGCTAACAAAGACTTATTGATATTTGCCCCTTCATGTAATCTCTCCCCTCTATTTTTGGTTACACTTGCTCTTTCACTGCCTGCTAAATCAATAATTGATAGAGTAGCAAAGGTGTGTTGTTCGCTCAAATCAGCTGTTCTATTTTTCTGAATC
Organism: Wickerhamomyces kurtzmanii; assembly: GCA_030572875.1. Lineage (NCBI taxonomy): Eukaryota > Fungi > Ascomycota > Saccharomycetes > Phaffomycetales > Wickerhamomycetaceae > Wickerhamomyces > Wickerhamomyces kurtzmanii. Next base: position 13,058 of record JAJMCJ010000175.1, on the reverse strand, counting down.
AGATTTATTTGCAGGACAGCGTGTGATCTAGAAGATGTCAAATTTGCTTCTGTTGGCGATATCGTTCTATTTGAGTTACCAACAATAATCATGTCCATAACATCTTCAACTGAATTTGGTTTATGCGTAGATAAATTGGTAACACTAATTCTGCTATTGGAATCCTCTCTCAAGTTCAGTAATTTAGCATTGATAGTAGGATTCAATAAATCTCTTATGGTTTCATTGTATATTTCAAGGTAGGATAGAGTTACATCAATTGTTTTGGTATCCTTTAGATCATTAATTTTCTCAAACAGTTCTTTCATCGTTAAAAATATAATACCAGGCTGATCAGGCGTGCCAGTAATAGTAAATGTTTTACCACAACCAGTTGCACCATATGCAAAAACGGTTGCATTGAATCCATCTAAGACACTATCCAATAAAGATTTCGTCGTAGCATTATAAATATTCTCTTGTGATGAGTTTTCGTCAAACAGTTTGTCAAAAACAAACCTGTGCTCTCTAAACCTTGTTTTATTTTTACCGTTTGGAAATATATTTTTTGATAAATTAGATAATGGGTTATTTGCTGGTGGATCAAAAATTAACATTCTATCATCAACAACTTCCACGATTTTTCTTAAGCCATTTGGAGAATATTTTGACGCAAAACTGTGTATTGCAGGACCTTTGTTTTCTTTGATTAACGATGTTAACGATAAAGACCCATCACCTAGAAAAATTTGTTCGTCTTTACTCACAGCTAAATGAGTAGTCTCATTTTGTGTAAATGGTCGAACTCTAACTGCAACTGTAATTGAGGACTCTCTCGAAGCAGGCATCGTACTCATTGTATGCATGTAAGTCCGATAACCAAAGCGTAGCAATCCTTCAATGATTCATATACTTTTTGAGGGTTTATATGTGTTTGTAGACAGACTTGGTTGACTAGATCAATTCTGAAAATAGGTAAATGATCAGATGCTTGGTACCGAAGTGAATTAGGAAAAAAAAAAGCAGATATACCACTCAAAAAGTAAAAGCTCTCCTTGTCACCGCAAATTTGATTAAGAAAATAACACTGTTTATCTATATTTTTATAATACAAAGAAACTGGATATATCTCTGTTTTCTTTATTTTGTTTTCAAAAAATATATATTGATTATGTAATAATGTAAACAAACCAATTTTTGGTTTCTATGGTAATCGCACTACTATTAAACTGCTAAAAATCATCTCTATATTATTAAATGATAAACTCAAAGACAAAACAATACATAACAATTGTGAATAAAAAGACAATAATCACTGGAGTGGTGCGTATAAAATTTGTGTTACATATTTTCTTTGATATCTGACAATACTAGCAACAGCCAGAGTGTTATGCTTGATACTAGTGGTTGCCAAATGGTTTAAAACGACATGATTCGGAATAGGAAGAGCACCGGAATTATTGTTTTTATCGTTTGAAGAATAGTTGTTCAAAATAACACTTTCCAGGTGAGGAGGAAGTTGAGGTGGCGTCAACCATGCTTGGTTATTATTGTTACTTTTATTGTTGTTATCCAATGTCAAGTAATACTGCTCCATGACGGATGGATCTGTGAAAATTGCTGGTATATCCCTAATATATTCACATGGAGGCTTGAGTAATTGTTCCTCGTGAAACCTAGAATACCCGTTTCCCATATCATCATCGTCGTTGGTTAAACCTAATTTAGAATCATTTGTTCTGTTTAGGGACGGCTGATTTTGATGCTGTTGTTGGAGATCAGAAGTTTCAGCATTTTGCTCACTTGTCAGCTGTTGTTTTGAAGTTGCAGCTGAACTGTTTTGTGACAATTTGTCTTGAATCTCTAAATAATTAACAAAATTACCCATCTGATCAGTTGCCGTAGGCAAGAAATCTGAAAACCTTAATTCGTTATCGACAATAAATCTGAATCTATGTGTTCCAACTGGCAGCTGCAATTTAATTGAGAACTGATCATTATTTGGATCTTTAACTAATCCAATCATCTTTCTCCATCCTGTAAATGAACCAGTTATAAATACTTTCTCACCACCTTGAACCCATTTGATTTCTACAGGAACTAATGGAATTGAGTCAATGTCACTTTTCAGCATTTCCGGATTCGTGGAGCTGACTGGTTGTTGTCGTTGTTGTCCCTGATTAAAAGAAACAGCATTGTTGTCGTTTGCAGTCGGTTGCGGTGTTATATCATAATTTGAGGTTGAATTTGACGAGTTATCGTTACTTGAAGATCTCAACTTATCATATTCCAGATCATCCGTTAATATTAAAGTGGATCTTCTTCTTGGAGGTATAACATGATTTTGATTCATATCCGCAGACGATGAACCAGCTGAAGATATAGCAATATCATTGCGGTCATCGATGCTCATCGCTGACGTACTTGATGTGAGATTTGCAATGTTTGCATCATTATTTCCAGTTGGCTCAGAGCTGTATTCCTGATGTTGAGTGAAAGGCAAAGATGAATTTGAATTCTCTAAACCTGCACCATCACTATTGTTGCTACTCATATTTGAGGTCACAGTTGTTGCTGTTATTTCAGTCGTTGATTTTTTGTTGTGCAAGATATTGTTAGAAATATGACGGTTGAACTGTTGATGCTTAGCCTGTTGTCCTATACTATTGTGCTGCTGCTCTCTCAATAAATTGTTACGAGATTCTTCTTGAGACGATGTATTTCCCATAAGCTCTATCGATTATGGGATATAACAAAATGATGGAAATGCTTGATATTAGATATAAAAAGGGAGTCTCGTGGATTATAACTAGATCAACAAGTCCTTCTGAGTTCACTATTTGATTCGTCTTTCAATGCCAGAGTGGAAAATATCAAAGCGCACAACGGAAACTAAAACAGATGACTAAAGTGAGTGAATTTTTCTTTATTGTTTTTCTAGCTAATTTAAATCGTTCAAAGACTGAAAGTCTCTCTGTCTTTCTGAAATCTGCTTGTAAGTGTTTTTCAAGTGCGTTCTCAACGCTAAAGAGTCTACAATCCGTTGTTTGCTAGTTTGTTATCAGTATTTGAATTACGTTTCGATAAAATTTCGCCCTTTCAAAATAAATTTGGGTCGGTAAATGACTAAGTGCTTATATAAGAATTACAACCTAAAAAAGCTATTAAAAGGAAAAGTTACTGCTGCTGTTTAAGAACTCTTTCAAAAGAGTTAAAGATTTGTTGGCATCTTCTGCGGTGCAGTCACCGTCGAGCGGTGTGGTGATGTTCTCTATTGTGCCTGACATTAACACTCGCACGTTGACTTTCTCATTATCGATATTATAGGTTATAACAGTGCCACTAATAGGATCTATATTGTAGAGCCTCGCCTCTATTACATTTTCATCATTTAGCACGAGCCTGATGGGATATCCTCTGATGTTTTCTACCTGCTGTGCTGACAGACCAAACATTTAATTATCTCTGTTATCGTTGCTGTCGGCATATCTATCTATTGTTGTTGTTTTTGTTTTGTTTTGTTTTGTTCGATTTAGATCCATAGTAAATCCGGGTAATGTAATATTTTATTTCCTCTGTTCACCAGAGTGAGATAGGTTCACAACTTTTGTGCTCTTCACGTATTGTAACTTGTTAAGGGTACGTGGTAACCGCTTATATTCAAAAATCATTAGAACACACCTCGCACGTAACCAAGACACACACACATTACTTCAGGTATTCCGACACAGTTAGATTTGTGTTTTTAGTTCAGCTGTTACATAATCAAAATAATCAGCCAATTAATTTGTTTTTTCAGTTTTGACTAATTTTTTAAAACAAAGAAAGAGGTTTCCATCTTAGAAGATAGTATCTTTTTTCGATATACTGAAATTTCGTCAGCATTGTCAATATTCATTTCCTCTTGCGATCAAACATCCATCAGATACAAACCGCTTCATTCAGCTCTGAGAAATTCTGTTTGTGATTCTCTTTAATATCTTAACCGCGTTATTCAGCACTATTTCAATATCAGGATTGGCACTGAAAGATTTATCTTTGAAGAAAAGAAAATCATTTCGAGAATCATTTAGAAGCCTTGCCTTGTAGTGAGTAATTTTAAATACAAATATGTCTTGTGATATAAGCTGGGATGCTTTTGAGAAAAATTCGTTTCTATCATGGTCTAAAGAGCTGCTATATGATGCTTTAAATTCAGGTAAGAGACCTCACATTCTATCATCAGAAATCAAAATTGACGATCTGAATTTTGGAAAGTCATCTCCAACTTTTGAGATACTGGAAATTGGTGATCTGGCAAACGATAGATTCAGGGGAATTTTTAAATTAAAATACAATGGTGATGCCCATATTACTCTGAACACGAACATCCAGGTTAATTTATTGAATATTTACGAGAAAAATGCTCAGGAGCTACATGGTGCATTTGCTTTACCTAACTTTAGGCTGGCTAGTCAACCTTTCTCATTGCCGTTGAATGTTTGTTTATCAAATATCATATTATCTGGAATTATTGTCATAGTCTTTAGCAAAACAAAGGGTCTTACTCTGGTTTTCAAAAACGATCCTTTAGAAAATATCAAAGTGTCTTCAACCTTTGATAATGTTCAAGTAATTGAGAAGTTTTTACAAATTCAGATCGAGAATCAAATCAGAGATCTATTCAGAGAAATATTACCAAGTGTTTTACACAAGTTATCCCAAAAATGGACGACAAATAATATAATAAATCAGTTGCATTCAAGTTTGAATAACTCTCTCAAAAAAGATGATGGCAGAATCTCAATATTTGATATTAACCCAAATGAACCGGAGTTATCTCCTGCAAATATGTTGAGACTATCAACTTTAACTACATCAAGACAAACCTTGAGTTTGTACACTCCAAAATTTACTGGTGTAATTGAGAGACCTAATATTTACAAATTCAATACAAAAATCTGCTCGTTGTCAAATAGTTTTGGTTTGCAGAATGAACCAAATCATATCAATTCAGTGCCAATAAGTCTTTTTGTTACAAAAGATTTTAATGACGAATCAACTGCAAAGATTGACAAAAACATTTTGGAAGTTTCAAAAATTCAATCAAAGATATTCAACAGAAATAATAATAATACTTTAAAAAGAAGAAGTATAAAGATAAAGAGAAAATCAGTTAAAACAAAAACAATCGATGATGCTTCAACGGTTGTTGATGATTCTAGTTCTGTGGAATTCGGCGAGTCGACTATTAAAAATAGTGATGAGGATATCGATAGCACATGCGACAGATCGATCAAACAAGAAATTGAAGATTTGTCCAATTTGGATTCTCCAATGCCAATGAATCTGAGACTAACTACAGCCACAAACTTAAAGTCAGCTCACCATATCAAATCATATTTTGAAAACCAAATGGTATCACCAATTCAACGCTGTCAATCACCAAGAAAGTCTCAATCTAATATTTTGAGTGTCGTTGGTCTTGGTGCTTCTAATTTATTAAATAATAACGCTATGAATATGTATGGCGATGCTTCCTATAATTCACGCTCTTCTTCGCGTTCCAATTCAGCTACATCTACACATCAACTACAACAACAGTTTGAGAAAAACGAAAAATTGTATTTTGCCTCAAACGGATTCTGGTCCAATCATTATGACTCGCCTCCTCCATACAATGTTCATTAACTGGAGATGATTTACTCAACGTTTAAAATTAATAAATGTTGATATTACGCATTTTTTTTTTTTTAACAAATTGTTTTGAACTATATTTTTTTCAATGTTATTTTATTATTTGCTTTTCTTTTCATGGATTTGGTGTGTATTGTGTGATTTTTCATTGTTGACGGACTTTTGTATATATAGCTGTTGTATATTTGCTTATATTTATTATCTATGCGCTTATATATCTATAATTTATTATAATGTTATTAGTAAGCAGATTCGATGTGAACTGTGAACCATTCAAAACTACTCTACACAAGATCAATTGAAGACCCCTGCGACAGACACCAAACGCAACTAACATTGTCCAATGGATGCCGGCATAGAACTTCAAGAACCCTTTTTGACACATCGTCGATCTACCTCGTCATCAATATTTGAATCATCTACATCGTCGGGGGATCCCTCATCATCTACTCCAGAAACAGTAGTTTTCAACAATGAAACGATACACTTAACGAGTACCGACTGGAGAGATTCAAATATTCTTAAACTTCAGATATTGACATCATACTTGATATTCTTGATATTTGGACTGAATGATCAAACTATAGGATCGTTATTACCGACTCTACTGGTCTATTATAACACCAACGAATCTGTTATAAGCTTAATCTTCTTCTCACAATTTCTGGGATACACCATATCGGCGATAATCAATGGATATTTGCATTTCAAGTTTGGATTGTTTGGAGTGCTGATGACCAGCATGCTATCTCTTTTCATCTCTTATACCATCTGCTTGTTCCAGCCTAGTCTATATTTACTGATTTTGATTTATTTACCAGTTGGTTTTAGTGCAGGATTATTAGATGCAGGATTAAATGTATTTTTAAGTGGAATGGTACACAGTAATGAGCTTATGGGAATATTACACGGTACATACGGGTTTGGTGCAATGATGGCACCACCTATTATTTCATTGGTTGTAAAGAAGTACGACTGGGTAGATTTTTACTACATGCCGGCCGGATTGTGTTTTATCTGTATTATCTGTGTACTGTTTTGTTTCAAACATGAGACTGCAAATAAATACAATTACTCGATTCAACAAAACGAAGATGGTCTTGGATATGACAGAGATGATTCAAATTTCAAAAACTTGGCTAAAAACAAAATCATAATCTATTTTTCAATATTTTTATTTTTATATGTTGGAAGTGAAGTGTCTATTGGTTCTTGGTTACTTTCCTATTTGATCCAAGTCAAAAAAGGTGATCAGTTATCTATGTCATTCATTGTTAGTTTGTTTTGGTTGGGGCTATCGTTGGGTAGAATTGTGCTAGGCTTTGTTACAGCACGTTTCAAAAATGAGTATCGTGCTAATGTGGTATACTGTTTTCTGACTTCTTTTTTCTTCATGGTTTTTACACTACTTTCATATGTAAACTTTGCTGGAAAGGAAAATCTTTACTTCAGACTAATCTCAACAACATCTATTATAATCGGATTTTTTATCGGTCCTATATTTCCAACATGTTCGTTAGTCGTTGTGAAGTTGTTGCCTAAACACTTACACGTTATGGGTCTGGGAATAATAACTGCACTTGGTGGTTCTGGAGCAGCTCTTTTACCCTTCTTAATTGGAGTAGTTACACATTTATTTGGACTAATCCTGTTTCCTATCTTGATTTTGTTCATGTTAGGATTATATTCTATTTTGTGGTGCTTAATTCCAAGAGTCATTCATGGAGATGTTGAATTTGATTTCTAGTCTTCAATGCATTTATCTACAAGAAATAGTGTAAAATTAGATATGTACATTATTCTTCAAACAATACTAATGTCCATATGCAACAAGTCTATTCTCCTTTTTTCATCTGTTTTCCTCGTATTATCATCTTTCACCCATTCATACTCTGCACTCTATGCCTGCTCACTATATAAAGTATCGCATCATAGATTAAACTTCTCTCTTTGAACCTCCCATTCTTCGACTGTATAGTTTTTCTGGGTGAAAGCATGGATCACAGCAATTTCTTCCTTTAGTGCTGTATTGACTAGTCTGTGCCTCAATAACTTATTTTTCTTCTCGAAAAGCGGAGACACTATTATTACAGCAAATGCTTGACCACAACCACCTTCATTTTAGGTTAATAATCAAGCCAGAACTCGAATCCAATTTTCTGCACTTACCAGACATATCTTCAACATGAACAAAGGTAGCATTCAATCGCTCAACAATACAGTTTTTCAGAAAGTCGTTATCCAAAGTAGTCATGGTTAGCTGTATCGTGCGTCCTTTCTAATTGAAATCTCTGTCGATCATTGATAATATTCTATCTACTAGATTGATTTGATCAAGGGAAGGAACACATGCTCAAAACCATTAAAAATCTAAAAAAGAATGTTGCGTATACCATATCATAGAAATTAATTATTATGAGCAAAAACTCTTCTTTAACAACGTTATCAAAAGCAAAAATGTCCTCAAAAGCTTTAAAAAGAGCAGTTGGTGCAATCCAGAAATACTACCCATTATCCTACGCTGAAAAGTCGTGGGACAACACTGGTTTATTAGTTGACTCTTCTTCAGCATTATCAGCTTCAAATAAAATTTCAGTATTACTGACTATTGACTTAACGAAAAGTGTTGTTGATGAAGCTATTAACAATGGCAACAACCTGATATTGGCTTACCACCCTTTTATTTTTTGTGGTCTGAAATCAATTACTCAGACAAATCCTCAAGAAGAATCACTTATCAGATTAATTAAGAACGGTATTAGTGTATATTGTCCTCACACTTCTGTTGATGCAGCGCATGGCGGTGTGAACGATTGGTTGGTTGAAGCTTTGGTAAATAATGATTTGGGCCAGATAGAAACCAAACAAATCATTGAGCCTAACATTGAAGATGTTGAAAATGTTGGTATGGGTAGAATCATTACTTTGAAGAATGAGGTAGAATTGGTTGAACTGGTTGAGAGAATTAAGTCACATTTAGGTTTGAAATACTTGCAAATTGCAACTAACCAACCACTAGGCCATAAAATTAAAAAAATCGCAGTTTGTGCGGGCTCAGGTGGTAGCTTGTTTGCTAAAGTTTCTAAGGATGTTGATCTTTTTTTCACTGGTGAATTGAGTCATCATGAAGCGTTAGCTAAAATCGAAATTGGAAGTTCAGTAATAACTGCAAATCACAGTAATACAGAACGTGGTTACTTGAATGTTATTAAAGAAAATTTGTTAAAGGAGTTTGGAAAGGATGATGAAGTGTCAGTTAGTAAAGTGGACAAAGATCCATACTTTGTTATTTAGTTTGCCAATTTAAGAAAGTTGTTTGATTTTGTACACATTATTTCTTTGAAGATGACTTATGTTATTGACTTTTGGGTTTCCACCATCACTTTATTACCACGTATCTTCTATTGATAATAAAGGCTGTCTGTGTCAGATTAGATTGATATGTTTGTAACAAATAAAATAATCAACTATTGAAACAAATCGCTAAAATTTAGTATCTTTCGAACGTTGAGTACTGTACTATATGCTTATGTATCGCACAATCACACTTTAATTAAAACGGTATTAATGTAAAATAAACAGCAATGATGTTTCCAATTAAGTAGCTACATCAAAAAATGCTTTAAGATAATCATCGTAATTGTTATCTATGCAAACTCCTACAAACTAAATAGTCAAAAGTTAATAAGTGGTAAAAAATATCTCTAGTTTCTCATGATTCACGCAATTCGTCATATTTTAAAACAGCATTTAATAGTACTTGGAGACCTTCTGCAACTTGTCCTGGGGTACTGTATTCTTCAGGGTTGTGTGATACACCGTCTCTCGAAGGGATAAAAATCATTGAAGTAGGAACTCTTGATGATGTAGAACAGGAATCATGACCAGCTCCGGAAACAATTTTTCTCACATTTGATTTACCGAATAATTCGGTTGAAGCATCCTCTACACATTTAATACATGTTTCATTGAAATGAACAGCAGGTTGAGTGTAGATGTGTTCAAACTCGACAGAAACTTTTTTACCGGTGTCCAATGCGATTTGTTGAAACTCTGATTTCAATTCGTCTAAAATTATTTTCAGAGTAGAATCTAGAGTATGTCTTGCATCTAGTGTAAAAGAAACATCGTCAGGAATAACATTAACAACACCAGGACCAGAATTGATAATACCAATACTAACCAATCCGCTATATTTGACAGCAATATCGTTAGATTTTGCGATCATTCTTGATGCAGCTAGTAAAGCATCAGATCTTGATATCAATGGAGTAGTACCTGTATGTTGAGCTTTACCCTTAACAATGATTTTGTACCATGAGTAAGCTTGAACACCCTCAACAATACCAATTTTCTTATTCTCATCTTCCAAAATTGGACCTTGTTCAATATGAATCTCAAAATGTGCAGCTAAAGGAATACTCTTGTAGGAGGCTTTATATTCACCTAGATAACCAATTCTAGCGAGTTCGTCTTTAACTGTGACTGGTACATCATCTGTGACCGACTTCATTGCATATATTTCTTCCTTCGTAATGTTTTCAGCCCAAACTGATGATCCCATGATTGACATTGGGAAACGAGCTCCTTCTTCATTCATCCAGTTAACAATGCAAATTGGGAAGTTAGGGACATACTTGTTATCGTGTAAAGTTCGAATAACTTCTAATCCAGACAGAACTCCATAAATACCGTCATATCTACCACCTGTTGGTTGCGTGTCTAGATGAGAACCGATACCAATTGGTGAACCTTCGCTTCTACCTGGATAAATGGCAAAGATGTTACCAACTTCGTCAACTTTAATATGGCAGCCCAGAGCTTTACATTCTTTAGTAAACCATTCCTTCACTTGCTTATCTTCATTAGATAAAGCTAATCTTGTTACTCCCGTTTCAGTTGGATGATCACCCCATGGAAACTTTGCTCCAAATGCAGCAGTTTCATGGATTGTGTCAATTAATCTGTCTTTTTGAATCGTTAAACCTCTAGCAGAGCCAGATAAATGTAATGTTGGAGCTGATTTTGTAGTTGTTGAAGTCTCTGACATTCTTTCAGTAATGTTAATCTTTAAAGGGTTCACATATAGAATATTTGAATGGAAAAGGGCATATCGTAACTTTTATACTGATAATATATTTTTTATTCCGAAAGAGGAAACCGCGGTTATCTTATCGGGAATTTTCTCAATTAATTGAAGAGCGCATTCTTATTTAAGAATCTACAAATATCGAAATCAAAAAGAACACGACGGAGATTTGTATCCAACAATAAAATGGACAGTACTGCTTATCGTTCATATCAGCAGGTAATCAAATTTACAGATGGACCCTCTTGCAGCGTATTATTCAAAAAGAGGGTCAGAAAGTCATTTAAAAGATCTTTAAATGGCTGTTTAAATTGCAAGAAAAGAAAGAAGAAATGTGACGAAACGTATCCGCGCTGCAGGGATTGTACAAGGCTATCACTAAATTGTGTATGGAAAGATGAAACAGTTAAAGAGAATCTAAAAAAGTCAAGACATTCTTGGTTTGATAGTTCATATGAGGAGGTTAACAATAGAAGAACGGGAGTTAGTGTAATAAGTGAAAATGCTATCAAGGAGAATATATCATCCACATACGAGTCGCCTAATCTTATAAAATACAAAAAGCAGCATAAGCTGATTTCAGTTGTTAATATTACAGATACTTGTCTAACTTTTTATAACTCGTGGATACCTGGAGTTACATTGACGACAGATGAGGCATATTTTTATTACATATTCATCAAGAAATTTATTCCATCAATACCAGTCAATTATGCCAATTCTGAGCATGTAACACCATCTTCCATATTTATACCGGCCGCTTCTCAAAGTGTAACTTTAAGGGAGATTTATTATGCCATTGGCTCCACATTATTGTCATTCCAAAATTCAACATTTAAAGAAATCTCTAATGAAAAATACTTAAAGTCGATTAACTTACTAATTAATGAAATTAAAAAATCAAACACAAACTCTTCTTGGGTCTTTATTGCCATTCAGTCTTTACAAATGCTGTGCTTGAGAAGGAAGAATTTGCCAAACTGTTGTGATCACTTATCGGGATCATATCAACTAATCAAAAACAGATATACAGTACATTCACCAGTTAGTCAACAACCAAAAATCAGTGAGATTGAGGATTTTAACATATCAATCGAAGAACCATCGACAACTTCAAGCAACTCATATTCCTCAGTAAGTAACCCCAACAGATTAATTGATACAATGTTAATAGAGAATTTTGTGTTCAATTTATCCGTTGCAATATTACTTTGTAATCACTCAAAACTGAAAGCAATTCCATCTCCTTTTGAATATTTTGAAGAATTTCCATCCACTGATGAAAATACCCTAGTTTTTGAAATTGCTGCCAAAGTTAGTTATATTCTGAGAGCTAATGACATTCCAATAAACGACGAGCGTGAATTATCAAGGTGTCTTAATTTAATCGAAATGGCTGATCAGCAGCTGTATAAATTTAAAAACATTCAGGTGTTCAGTAAATCAGCAAAAAAAAATAATTCCGTTAGTATTGCGGTTCTATTATCAGCAAAAATCATGCTTGGAAAATTATTATCACCAGATTCTACTGCTTTAGAATATCAAGATTGTGTGAACTCAATTATACAGGAGATTTCTAAATATTGCGAGAATGATTTTATTATCTGGCCTGTTTGGTGTTTATTTATTGCTGGCTCTACATCAATTACGGAGAAAGATCAGCTTTTTCTAAAGACAATTCTTCTCCGGCTAGCAAATCATTTGAACTCGAATCTAGTTCTACAAGTCCTCAAATATTTAGAGACTGTTTGGGCTGATGGTGAGGTTGGTAGTTCTTTTCAATATTTGTTTGATAATTCGATTTTGGACGTTATTTGTGCTTGAAAGTCTTGTTTCGGAGAGGTTAGCATTTGGAGGTTTGTTTGTTAATGATTGTGTTTATTTATGTATCTGTAGGCTTGAATTAATTATAAAGTTTTTCGAAGTGGTTAAGATTTGAACAAATGGAATGACAATGCATAAATTACCTTTATTTGTATGAGCTATATTTATTACAGCTTTCTTACTATTATTATCATTACCAGTATTATCAGCTGGTGTAACAATGTTATTAATGGATAGAAACTTTAATACATCATTCTATGAAGTAGCTGGTGGTGGTGATCCTGTATTATATCAACATCTTTTCTGATTTTTTGGTCATCCAGAGGTATATATATTAATTATACCAGGATTTGGTATTATCTCACATGTTGTATCAACATATTCTAAAAAACCAGTATTTGGTGAAGAATCTATGGTATATGCTATGGCATCAATTGGTCTATTAGGTTTCCTAGTATGATCACACCATATGTATGTTGTAGGTTTAGAT
>JAJMCJ010000174.1:0-20223 GCA_030572875.1 Wickerhamomyces kurtzmanii | reverse complement strand
TCAACTACCATTATTTTTAGCTATTTGGTGAAGTCTCACTAAATTTTTAAAAGCAATTCTGAGTTGTATTTAACTATTTTTAAGTCGACGGGCAGAAATATTCAGATTCTGTAAATTCGTTATGTCGTAGTATAGTATACTTGGTTCTCATGGAACATGGTCATCAATAAAATATATATTGGGTGTTGATAGTACTGTGGGTCTGGAATAAATTCTGGTCTTTACAACCCATTTACTCATCTCACAAGCTACTCTGAAGGCTGCTGAAGTTATAAACTTGGAGATTGGAAATGTAATAGGTGAAAATACAGGGTACGCACTCACTCAAAACAATCATCTTTTTGCAGATATACATGTAAATGAATAAATTTATTGCTTGTAGACCATAACCAATGTGAGAGATCAAACAAAAGTTAACGGAAGTGAAGCTGGCTATTACCAAAACTAAAGACTAAGTTACTTGAATTGCTATGAATACTGATCCTTTTTGTAATATTGAATTTAAATTTAATTATAAGATATCTCTGATAAAATAAAGGAAAGTAACTATGAAAAAAACTTGAAATAAAAAAGGCAAAAACAAAATATAAAGTTTTAAAGACAATAAGATTGAAGTTAATAAAATGTATAAAAAATAAAACCGCAGACTATTAATTGAAACTAGATTGTAATTTCCTTTTCATCATCCCATAACTTTCTATTAAATCTCCAATGATCAAATTTAGCATCCGGTTTGTCATCTTTATCATTAAGAGCTGTGCCACTGACAACATTTCTTCTTGATAAATTAGACAACTGGGCCAACGTAAATAATGGATCAGGTTGCTCACTGCTTGAAGGTATATCTGACAATTCCTTGTTTTCAAACCATCTTCTTTTCCATTCAGTGTTATTGTCCGCTTCTTTCTTTCTTAATTCTCTTTGCTTATTTTCTAGTAGCGATTTTTCATTATGAATCAAATCATAATTACCCTCTAATATAGCATCCGCAACTTTTTTCCATGCTTTTCTTGATTCCAATTCATTTTGTTCGTCAATCGGTTTGACTGTTAGATGTTGCGGATCCGCAGCACTTGCATCATAAAAATCAGTTGAATCCTTTGATGAAGTCGATGGTCCTTTGTAAATAGTAGATTTTCCAGACCATTGACCACTGATTGTGTATAATGAATTTGCTTTATCTGATGAAGAAGTCTTATCTTTGTAAATTCTTGCTTTAAAGGAATGTTTTTTACCTGAAAAATAACCTCTTCCAGTGTATTCAATAACTGCAACAAATCCACTAGATGATTGGATGTACGATTTTCCTTCTAATTCAACAAATGGCGAAGCAACTATTAAACCTTCAATATGTAATGGAGGCAAAGTAATTAGAAAACTTTCGCCCAAATTTCTAAAATCCAAAATAGCGTGACCATATTGTTTAACGTTTATAGTCGTTGCTGAGATTGAGGCTCTGATACCATTGTAACCTTGTAATTGAGTATTTGTCTTATCATTAAATATAGCGTAACTAGTAACTGGAGGATGATGGCTGACCTGTTCAGATAATAAAATGGTATCGCCTAGTTTCTGATCTTCAGTTTTATCTTCCCATTTACCAACAAACAGTTCACCCAGGAATGGATTTAGAGGCTTCTTCTCACTACCCATACTTTCATTTCTAGAACAATATTGCGATCTTAGAGTCGCAATAAACCATCTGGTGACAGCTAATATTCTTTCGATGGAAATATCTTCATCTTTGTTTTCAGGTTCTCCAATAAATGTTGGTGCCATTAGCAAGTCTGGATGTTCTCCCCAAAATTGCGAATATTCAACTAATGAGGTTGGTGACAAAATAAAAGGAGGTGCAGTCAACGAGGATAAGTCTCCATTATATGATGCAATTGATTTAACAAAACTTGTCCAGGATGCAGATTGAGCAGTACTTGAGGATGACATTTTATCCTTTTCTGTTGTTCATATATTTGTGTTGTTACTCTGTTTGTTGTATAATACACAATATATCAGTATTTGTGTTGTTTTATAGATAGCTAAACTATAGGAACAAAAGAAACCAGATTTCCTTCAATTAATATCAATAAAATAGTAAAACTAAAATGACACTTGAAAAAAAAAACAGCTTTCTTTTTTATACTTAGCTATTTGTTATTGTTTCTATAAATTCAACTTTATAATTTACAAGCGGGTTTTACTAATTTTTTTACAAACTGGTCGCAAATTAGTTTTTTCCCTGAATTAGGTTCATTCGAAATCTGCAGACCCCTTTCTATTTCAGAACACTGTTTTTCCCACTGCACCATACGATAAAAATCTGAACTGGTTATGTTTACCACGTCTGTCGTCAACGTCGCACGGTTAATTGAGATATATAGCTTATTGACCTACAATAGATTAGAGCCGGTCACACATGTCTATAACATCATCTCTATGCTCGTAGTAGCTGTGTTAGAGAAAACTAAATATCAGGTATAGTACATGAATTCCGAAATAATTCTTATCCTCTTGAATATACAAACAAAACGTAGGATCTTAGGAAACAATATACAGAGTTCGTTATCATTACAGGACTTGAGAATTATATTCAAAGGTTCTTTTGGTTTTTTTTCGACATAAAATATAAAATATTTGTGAGAATGATGACAAGAATTACCTCACATAACAGTATATAGCTTTTGCAGACATTTTCAAAATATTCTCAGAAAATCTTCAAGGCACTACTGCGTTCAAGCATTCTGTTCAATGATTTGTTATCTACAATTGAGAAAAAAACATTAACATTTAATTTTTCAAATTCGTTCCAGCAGCGTGAAGTTATACTTGAATCCATTCTCCTCAATTGGTGCTGTTGGCAAGTCGACAGTATCACCCAAAAATGTTTTCAAGTCGGCTTTTTTGAACTGCTTATATATTAATGGATCTAGGAATGAATCCATTTCAACGGGGTCTTCAGTTGCTATTTCTGTAAGTAATACTCTTTGTACTAGGTCGCTCATAAGTGACTCAGAATATACTTCTGCCCCACCAATAATGAAAATCCTGTCAATACTGGATGCATAGTTTTTGTTTAAATTGTCAATTGCTTGCTTTATCGAATTAGAATACAATACATTATCTGCATTGTCTTTCAAACTGCTAATATCTTGCCTTGTGAGAATAACATTCAATCTATTGGGTAACGGCCTAAATCTATTTGGTATCGAATCCCAAGTTTTTCTTCCCATAATAACAGCATTTTGTAGACCTGGTTTCGAATTTGATGTAACTTGACGGAAGTATTTCATTTCTTGTTTCAATTTCCATGGTAATTGGTTTTTATAACCAATTCCTAAATCAGGTACTAATGCAGCAACTATCAAGGAAACCGACTGCTGATGTTTTGATGGCATTATGACGAAAATACTTATGATGACGCTAATGATAATGTTA
Source organism: Wickerhamomyces kurtzmanii (assembly GCA_030572875.1). Classification (NCBI taxonomy): domain Eukaryota; kingdom Fungi; phylum Ascomycota; class Saccharomycetes; order Phaffomycetales; family Wickerhamomycetaceae; genus Wickerhamomyces; species Wickerhamomyces kurtzmanii. The sequence goes on along the minus strand of JAJMCJ010000174.1, from coordinate 16,791 downwards.
CAGATATTAAATCAGAATGACGCGTTCAGTCAAATTCGGATGAATATTTTTAATCAGCCACATTATTTACAATTAGCCACATCAGCCACATGGTCAAAAAATGAAAAGTTATAAGGAGCCAACAAAAAAACAGTATGTTTTACATCCTGTAACACAAAAAAATTACAAATAGTATACTTTCATATATACATACCTATATAAATAAAATGGATCATGAACATGTTGATAAGAAGAACAAATCATCAGCTTCAGGTGATGTTTCGCCTTTAACTATCAAAAAGGCAAACGAAGTATTTGAGTTTATGAGAAGTAAGAGGCTATCAATTGGTGATTTTGTTCAGGCATTGCCACATGTTGCTGGTAACGGAAGACGTCAAGAACTATTCGCTAAATCATTGTTTGAAAACGAACAGTTGCTGACAAATTTACTAGTTGATGGAAAGTATGATTTAGATTATGAGTTTATCTTGAATGTTTTAATAAGGGTCTTAGTCAAAGAATTGACAACTTTACAAAAGAATACGGAACACTTTGGCAAATTTGAAATCGGCAGAAACACTGAAAAAAATGAAATCATCGGTAAAATATTATCCAAATTGAATACTGACGGTGATGGTATCGATGACATTTATAATAACGCACCTTTGTTATCCAAGTTGATAAATGGTTTGATGGATAGGAAGGATAATAAAGATGATCATAAACAGCCAGAACCTGTCCAAAAAATTAACCTGTTCAACGGAGATGGAAACGAACAGAATGAAGAGCCCGAAATATTTGAGTCCGTAGAGAACGACAAGACCGTTAGTGCGGTAGAGGAAAATCATAATCAAGAAGGATTAGAATCAGTTGGAGATCGTGACACTTTGAGCAAAGAAACGAAGAGCCGCAAAAATTCCTCTGAGAATATTCATGAAACTGGTAAATACGACAGTAGATTGCTGCTAATTTTATCGATTTTGTGCTACACTAGAAATAGAAAAAAATCTACAAATTTACCTGTGTTATTTGGTTTATATTTCAACTCTTTGGGATTGACAACAAAAAGAAGTCTAAACGTTTTTAACAAATTTGGTATTTCTGTCAATTCCCAAACAGTTTTGGATATTCTGTCTGAAATTTCAAAAATAAAAGATACAAGTAATGATCCAGTTCTGGGAGAATATAATGAACGTGAACGTGCTTTTGAAGAAAGGCTACAGCAGGCTTTATACAGAGAACCACATCCTCAATCATCATCACAAAGTGGACCCCCACTACAGAATCTTCAGCGGTCTCTACCTCAACCGCAAACAAATACCGAAGTTCTGACTCAGCCATTAGTTCTATCATTTACCAGAAACGTCATAAGCACAACCAACGATATCATCAAAACAACTAATGATACTATCAAAACTACCAATGATGATAGGATAAACCAACTATTCGAACAGTACACTACATCATCTAATGGAAACCAAGAAATTTCCAGAATCACAACCGATCAGATTGAGCCAACATTGAAGAACACTTAATAAATTATTCTTGTTATATGGTGAGGTTTATGTGTATGTTTGTGTATTTTGTGTATTTTTATGTATTTTTATGTAACTTTATGAACTGCCATTTTTATAGTGTTAATATATCATCGATACATGTTCGACAAAAGTGATTAATACATGGTTGACCACCAACAAACAAATCAAGAACAGCAAAATCATAACACAATGACAATAGTAACGACCACGACGGCAACTTATATGGAGGAGCTGACACCGTTATTGTCAGACCCTTTCAGCATTTGTTTGACGATTCCTATTGTCAAGCCAAGTCCAGCTTCCAGAAATAAAATTCCAATTACTGTATTCATAAGTAGAAATGGCCCAAACACTGAGTTTGGATGTTACATCTACTCAATCCCAGAAGTATGCTATTTGCACATTTAATACTTACCATCACTAATTGATATTTAGCCAAAAACATTACAAATATACTCGAGTATACTGAACAATTCGAACGAGTCGCTACTTGATCTAACCAAAAAACTTTCCAGCTTCATCTCCAAAAAATACAGCGTTCCCTCTTATGTTAATGTGAGCGGGTTTGTAGCATTTGATGACTACTTAAACTATATCAGGTCCGTTATTGACTTTATTGATGAAAAATTCGATGAACTCAAAGTCTAGCTGGTGATTTTATTGTTGAACAGGTCAAAACAGTTCCTGAACCAGGAACCTGGTTGATTTCGTTATGTTAACTGAAGGTATCTTCACAAACTAAAAAAACTGTATATTAATAAATTTAATGAGACGTAAAGAGCAAAAATTAAAAAACAATTTAAATAACCAAATACGGATGGTGTTATGTGCTCTGGTAATGAAATTTTTTTTATGCCTGCGATGAGGATAAAATTTTTTATCAGATAGTTACTAAGTTTATTTCTGAAAATACCTTTTCAAGAGAAGCAAGTAGAGAAAGTAGATCAAATAGCATCGTTATAATGGAAGTAAATAGACCCTCACAAAAGAATCAAGCTTCTCGTAAAGGTAAAAAAGCTTGGAGAAAGCATATCGATATTGACGATATTGAAATCGGTCTAGAAGAGAAAAGGGAAGAAATAAGAACATTGGGTGAACATATTGATAAGATTGAATCAGATGAATTATTTACCGTCGACATTTCTGGTGATAAACAGTTGAGCAAAAAAGCTGTCAAATCTTATAAAGTTTTGAAATCTACAGAAATTTTATTGCAAAGATCAAAAGTTCCAGGTTTAATAAATCCACACAAGAAATCAGATAACAAAGTCGATGGAGTTTCTAAAAAAGAAATACACAGACTAATGAAATTAGCTGGTAAAGTTCAGGGTGAGACTTCAAGTAGAACCATTGTTGAAAAGGACGGTTTAATAAATACAAAAGCTTATGATATTTGGGGTAGTGGAGAAGCATCTAACAAAATTTTGGATAAACCTGAAATTTTAGAGAAATTTAGTTCTGTTGGTTGGACACCTGCAAAATTTGTTCCAACAACTTTGAAAACGGATCCAATTCAAATGAAAGAAATCGAAAAAATTCCAAATGCTGGTAAGTCTTACAACCCATCTTTAGAATCGTGGAAATCTTTGATCAACAAAGAATTCAAACTCGAAAAATCAAAAGAAGATTTGAGAGTGGAACTGGAAAAACAGAAAGAAAGAATTCAGGAATTAATTAATACAATGGATAAAACTGAAGAGTCTGATGACGAAGAAGAAGAAGTTGGAGAAATCGAAATTAATGAAGAAGAAGATGACGATTTACACACGATTTCTTTATCTGTCAATAAGCCAACAAACTTCAAAAAGAAAACCCAAACTCAACGAAACAGAGAAAAAAGACATCAAGAAAAAGTTAAACTAGAATTAGAATTAAAAGAATTAAAGAAACAAATCACTGAGTTACAAAAAGTTGAAAAATATGAAAAGGAAATTCAGTTGAAAGAACAAGAAATCGAAAAGAAAAAGCTTAAGAGAGACCAATCAACTAAAAAACACAGGCTAGGTTCGAAACATAAAGTACTCGAAGATGCATTAGAAGTTAAATTATCTGACGAGCTATCAGATTCTTTAAGAAAACTAAAACCAGAAGGAAATTTATTATATGACCAAATGAGATCATTGCAAAAACAAGGGAAAATTGAAGCTAGAATTCCTCTCAGAAAACGTAGAAGATACGCACCAAAAATTACTGAAAAGTGGACATACAAAGATTTTAAATAAGTCGATTTGTTCATTTGTACAATTGTACAGGAAAGATAGAAAAGAAAGGGAATTAATTTTAAGTATTTTTTACATGTTTTTTATCTTCTAAACTTGAAGTATTCGTTTCAGTTTATTTTTGTTTGTTTATTTTTTTTTTAATTATTATTATATTATTACTTGTTTATTGCATTATCTTAATTGGGTTATATAGTGTTAGTTAGTATGGTCTTTTTGATTTATTTCATCGTAGAATGATTAGAACCAATGTTCTTCTTGATAAGTTTTTTTATTAGCGCAAGATTTTTATAACGTCAGAAAGCTCTACACTATAATAAGTATCTGAAATTGGCATGTTCTCTATAAGGAACATTGTGAAATTATTCGGGGAATTACAGGCATAGTATTTTGCAGTTATATTACATGGCTCAGAATATAATGTGATATCAGTTATCATTTTCAATTTTATGAAGATGTTTCAAATCGACTGCGGTGTTAATTGACAATATGAACTATTTTTCACTATAATCTTCTAGTCGCTAGGAAAAACCTGGGCATTATATATCCAAAATATTAAACTATTAACTTTCTTCAAGGAATGAAGGATGAAAAATGATTGAAACACACCGGGGGTCTTTAACAAGAGCTGAAAAGGATCATTTTAAAAATCTATCCCTTGACACTTGGAGATCATGTAAAAGAACTGACTATAATCTTAAAAGTTACACTGTTTTATAAAAGCTCAAAAACCCATTTCAATTTTCTCTAACAACTTAAATCTTCCATGTAGAGAGGAAAAAATTCAAGCCAGTTTGAAAAAAATCCTCTTGATCATGTATAGCACCTTTAAAGAGACGTAAATGAATGTGGTCAACAGACCTGAGTCATGCACAGTTTTAATTCCAAATAATCAGAGCTCAATTAATAGGTAAATATTATTGAACCATATCTAGCAAGTCCTATTTATGGGTTACCATGGTATAATAAATGAGTAAATACATTAAAATCATAATTCGTAAAATTCGTAAGCCGTACTGAGAGTGAAACATCAAAAGCAGTAAACACATAAATATATAAATAACTCCAGAGCATAATCTAATAACTCCTGATTTAGGTGAGTTCTTCCAATCGGTATTCTAAAGATCGAAATTAACAACTTGTTTGAACTCGGTAGCGCCATTAAGTAAACCTTCCAACTCATGTTTTCTAGATTCAATATCATCAACATGTTTCAGTTTTTCTTCAATTTCTTTGATCTCTTTATCCATTGAGGTAATGGCAGAATCTGTTCCTAAAGTCTCGAATATCCAATCACCATCATTTTTAATTTCCAACAAATAATCATGATATTTGATTAACAATGGACGATGACTCAATGTTATAAAAGAGATTTTCTTTCTCTGTAATAAATCAAATAGATAAGCCTCTATATCACTACTTATAGCATTTGTTGACTCGTCTAAAATAACGAACGGGCGGTTTTTTAATAAAATTCTAGCAAAATTTACACGTTGTTTTTCTCCACCGCTCAAAACATCTTTCCAATCATGGATAGAATCGAAATAATTAAAGCCAACGTCTCTTTTCAATAAATACTCTAGCTTAACTTCTTTGAGAATTTTGAACAAATCAGAGTCGGTATAGCCGTTTTCAATCATTTGTGCATACGACCAAGGATAGATAATTTGATCTCTCAAGGTACCTTGGCAAAAGTATGGTTTTTGAGGTAGATAAACAATATCGTCATCATCAGGTTTAGACAATAGACCTTTATTGTAAATTGGCCATAGCCCAGCTATAATTCTTGCTATTGATGTTTTACCGCAACCATTCATACCCAGAATCAATAGACTGTTGCCTATTGTAACATTGAAGTTAAGTTGATTTATTAATCTTACGCCTTCCGACCCATTTACAGAAGGGATTATAACATTAATATTTTCAACTCTTAAACCATTATAATACTTTTGAACTGTACCTTTGAAATCATCTAAGTTTTCATCAGCATAGTTGAAATCATCTGAATGAACCTGATGTAAAACAGTCAGTAACGCAAATAATCTATCAGTGTAGCCTGTCAACTTAGAGACATCTTTAATGGAATACATTAATCTACTACCTGCATCAGCCAAAGATAGCATTAATCTTTTGTTTACTATAAATTGCCTCATATTCTCTTCCTCCATCTCTGAAGCTTTTTTATCCTTAGAGCCCTTAATAATTGTACCAAAGATAGGAATTGACGCAAATAAATAACCTAATGCAGACCAGGTATATTTCAATATATAATCCTCTAAAGTATTGTAATAAACTTTGATTTTGTTAATGTTGCAGATATGATTTATCAATCGATCGAAAACATTATTTATTTTTGCTTTTTCTAATTGAGAACCATTATAGAATGCAATCTCTTCACTATTGTTTATCAAATTCAAATGATAGTTATAGTAATCACCTTCTAGAGATGATTTCTCTGATGTAAGTTTACCAAATTTGGGAGTGTTTATCTTCAATATATAACCAGTGATAAAATAGTTTATAAATATACCAATTATGCCAGGTGTTCCCAAATTGTCCCTTAAATAGACACTGAAGAAAACCAGATCAATCATTGGCTTACCAATGTTTGAGAATAATGAAGAAATGGAGTCACAAAAGTTGGAAACATCACTAGTGATGAAAGTGTCAATATTTTTTATCGATTGGTTATTGAATATAATTTTGTAGTATATCATTTTATCATCCAAATATATATCATGAATGTATCTGATTAGATTAGTTCGAAAATTAATAGACAATTTTCTGACCAAATATTTAATTGCACTGTTAGTGTACGATGCTGGAAAAGCAATCAAAAACCAGTATACGAGGTCACGTAAAAATCTTGTACCTTTTCCACTGATGATATCTTCAACGATTTGACCATCTAATTTGGCAATTACCAGGCTCAAATACGTTCTTAAAATCAAGAAGAAAAATTGGAAAATCAGTAAAACCGAGTTCTTGTCATTTACTTTTGGAATTAAGATTCTCCATATTATAATTAGTTGATTCAAGAACTTTGAACTAAAAAAAAACTGATCGTTGTCTCTTGCGTTTTTAATATGTTTTGAAAAGTTTCTGTAGTAAAACTTATCACGATCATACAAGTCTGTGTCAACTTTTTTGATCACAACTTTCTTGCTTTTATTCTTGTAGTTTATATATAGCTGACGAGCGCCATTTTTCAAAATCGTTGATGAAGATCTTCTATACAAAGGTTTTGAATCCCGCTTATCTTTAAAGTCTTGAATGAACTTATTCAAAGCGTAAATGAGCCCGATCGATGATGATGAAAGTACTGTTACCAAAAAGAGTATAACTGGCTTTGAAGGGTGCGTTTTGTTTTCTTTATAAAACTGTGCTAGATATACCAACAGCGTTTTTAACTGTTGCTTTTTCTTTGAATTGAACAAAAGCTTGAGAATGCTATTGGTCATGATTGAAGTAAATGAGTCTTAATCTCTGTATTTCTATTTTCTAGGGAATTTCGATTTAAACAACCTTTTAGTGAGCGCTACGTGGCAAACCTCTTATACTAATATGAATTCTAAATCAATCATACGCACAAGCTCTTTGTGGGGAATTTCAGAAGATGCCATGCAGTAATAACCGTATCATCTAAGCACGTGATTAAAATTGAAATATTGAGATGACCCGGTCAGAAACAAGAATTTAGTGAGAGAGATGAGCTACAAGTCAGAAATAAAATACAACTATCCAATATTAAATAAACCGTAAACCTCTATAAAAATCTAAATTATCATTAAAAGATGAGATACCTATTTTTAAACGTTAGTTTTGTGTAATTTAATTCTCACAGCTTTAACTTGGGTGTAGTTATCATAAGCTTCTTGACCCATTTCTCTACCAATACCAGATTCTTTGAAACCTCCAAATGGAACATTAGCATGGAAATCATTGTAAGTATTTATCCAGACGGTACCAGCTTCTAATCTGTTTGAAACGTCAATGGCTCTGTTGATGTCAGCAGTATGTATACCGGCAGCTAAACCATATTCAGAATCGTTACATTTTTCAATTAATTCATCAATAGTCTCGAACTTTGAAACAGTGACAACTGGGCCAAAGATTTCTTCCTTAACGATTCTAAAATCTTCCTTAACATCTGTGAAGATGGTTGGAGTAACAAAATAACCTTTTTCACCAACTTTTTTACCACCTGAGTATAATGTAGCACCTTCTTCTTGACCAACTTTAATGTAATCTAAAACAGTTTGATACTGATCTGGAGTGGTTTGTGCACCTTGGTAAACAGTTTCATCAAATGGATCACCAACTTTTAATGCTTCAACTTTTTGTTTAAACAAAGGTAAAATTTTGTCGTAAATTCCTGATTGGATATAAATTCTTGAACCACAAGCACAGACTTCACCAGAGTTGTAAAAGATACCAGTAATTAAGTTATCAACAGTTGTTTCTAAGTCAGCATCATTAAATACAATATTTGGTGATTTACCACCTAATTCTAAAGTAACTTTTTTCAAGTTAGATTCAGCTGCTGCGATCATGACAGTTCTACCAACTGAGGTAGATCCAGTGAAAGCAATTTTCTTGATTTTTGGATGCATTAAAATAGCGTTACCGCACTTTCTACCTGAACCCGGAACAATGTTAACAACACCGGCTGGGATACCAGCTTTAACAACCAAGTTCGAAACAAATAAAGCGGATAATGGAGTAGCAGAGGCTGGTTTTAACACAACTGTGTTACCGGAAGCTAAAGCTGGACCAACTTTCCATGACCACATCAGCAATGGGAAATTCCATGAGATGATTTGACCACAAACACCTAATGGTTCTCTTTTGGTGTAGTTCAAATAATCATTTCCAGTATTGATGGTTCTACCGTCTAATTTATCAGTAAATCCACCACATGATCTGATGTAGTCGATAACAACAGCAACATCATTTCTAGCACAGAATAATGCTTTACCGTTGTCAAGAGATTCAATAGAAGCTAACAGTTCCTTGTTTTCTTCAAGTAAATCTGCTAATTTCAATAAACAACGACCTCTTTCGATAGGTGTGAAATCTCTCCAGGTATTTTTAAAAGCATTCTGAGCAATGGTTGCGGCATAGTCGACATCATCTTCACCAGCTTCGTATACGTGAGTAATTTCTTGTTCAGTTGATGGATTAGTGACAGCAAAAGTTTTTCCTGATTTAGACTTAACAAATTCATTATTAATAAATAGACCTAATGGTTGTTCATATTTGATACCATTTGGTAGAGTGATAGGGATTGATAATGGTAATGACATTTTTTTGTTTATCGTGTAGTTATAGAAATAATTCTTTATTCAGAAATCTAACTCAAACTATCTGAAATTGCGGAAAATCTGACATATTTATACCAGATTTGCGGAATTTTGAGTTTACGCTACACCGAGACTTCTGAAAATTATTAATGTATTCTGTCCTATTAAAAATGAACAGAGTTAATAATGCCCAACTATCATATATGCACAAATATGCAGCTTAGTTAATGAGGAGTATTTGTGGGGAAAGTATGTGTTCTTCACTCCGAGACTGAACTGTAAACAGAGGGGTACCAGCGGAACATCTACAACCAAAATATCTAGTTGAGGCCTGATTTTTAAATTATATAATTAACTCAGCAAACGTATATCTATAACAATTTCGCAGTTTCATCAGTATGTTTATTACTGGTGATATCGATCAAAAGAATAGTAAATTTCGGGACTGAATAGCTCCGGGAGCTGTCTCGCTCTTTAGGAAGAAAATTTTTTCAGTTTCAGCATTATCAACCTGGAGCTTTATATGTGAGATGGAGAACTGTAATCCGTCAAGAAATATTACTCCGGAAACTCAGTCTCATTCCCTTATCCAAAAGCCAATTTTGAAGGAATTACGGGATCTTAAAATGTGGCCACATTTATTACTAATAATGAATTGATATGAATTGTAATGCTTCGTTTACTATTTCCTAGAAAGATATATATTTAGTGGAGTTCATTCTAGTCTTGTCATAATTCTCGCAATGTAGATTCTTATTGACTATTTGTATTGCTGAATCTGAAAAGTAGCTGTCAACTTTTTTTTTTGATTCGATCTAGGAATATTTACTGTTATTACTTATATATCTATTTTTCAACACGTAGTAAATTATGTCGTTATCCATGTTACCTGAAATATAATAAATTACAATGTAGCATTTGATTTTTATTTTTTTCATACGCTGAATTTCATGATTATATTTAGGTGTCTAGAGTCCGAGAAATGTACTTATTCATGGTCTTATAACTGAGCTGCTTGTTTTACGTTTATTTCGTTATCACAGACAGAGAAACTTCTACGACACTTGCGACGTGAGACACCGAGACATCAAATGACAGACGCAATCTCCGGTTTGTAGTCTGCGGCTTAAGATTTAGATCAATGTGACAACCTCTCTTTGTGACACATGACAATAATAAGAAATATAACATTTTATTTGTGTATTTGTTTACTCCTAATTGCTAGAAAATCCTTGAATTAATTTTAGAGACAAATACTAATACAAAATCTAGGATTTGTGGTACCATAAGAATCAGAAAATTACAATATCATTCATCTCAGTCTGCACCTCAATAACATGCCTTATTACTAACAATAAAAGTTCAAGTTTGACCGCATCAAATGAAGTACTCTTTCAATTAATTTCGAATTTTTATTGGATGATTTTTGAGAAAATTAATATTAAACTGTTGTCGAATTTGTAAAATACTGACAGTTATTCCTTGCACATTTCAAGGTGGAAGCTATATTAATTTCTAAATGTATGAAACTAGATATCTAAACAAAGTTTAGTTTATTGTGATAACTGCTCACAATAATTCAATTTACGGTTTAAAATGTATCACTTAACCTTACTACACAAAAATTAACAACGGGTGCAATATTTTTTTTTGAGAAATCATTATAAAGTTGCCCAAAGCATAAAAGTTCAATTTTAATCATCACTATATCACTGGTAGGATAAGTACTATATCAACATCGTTAGAAGCCTGATATGGACATAATTTCAAATACTGTTTAAAAGAATTACAACTACAATAACCTCATATTCAGTGATAAAATCTATTCTTGTATTATATTTAGAGGTATATTTATAGTATTTTATGTCGTTTAAATTTTTTGTTTAAGTTTTTATACTTCACTTTTATTCTAAGTAACTATTTTTGGTATATGTTTGATTTGGTTATTTGCTGGGATATTTTTTGCTTTGATTTTTTGTCTGATATGCATGCAGTAAATTTGTAAAACGGTAAGTATTTTTAACTTATGGCTCAGGTGAATGATATTGAGCATTGATGATGATTATGATTGGTTCAGTAGCTTAAATTTCAATGGAATGATTTGATAGTCCATGAGATGTAGTTACAACGAAATCGAAAAATAAAACAGTCATGAAGTCATAAGGTAAAAAAATTCCAAGTTTACCGAAACAATATCGTAATTAAACTGAAAGGTTAAAAATAAAAATAAATAATTAATTACAAAAGTAAATTATGAGTGAATCACAAAGTTAGTTAAGTAAACCTTATTCGACAATATTGAGAAAGCGTGTTGTACCATCTGGATAAAATTTCGTTTTGTATTCATCAAAAATCCTTTGCAGTTCATTAACATAAAGCTTATGATAATGATCAACTTCAAACTTTTTTGGACTTGGCAAAAATGGTATCTCAATTGGATTACCAGTAACAATATTGATTTCTTTTCTGTAAGGTAAGAAACCAAAGTCATAGTTAAACACACCTCTAGCATGAAAAAAAGGAATTGTAAAACCAAACGTTTTCTTCAACCAAAATTGAAACGTTCTCGAATAGGAACCTTCTGTCGGCTCCAAAACTTCATACAGATCGGTCTCACCAAAAGCAAAACATGGTACCAGTGAAACATTACCAACTTCCAAAGCTAGTTTAATAAAGCCTTTTCTTTTGTTTAGCACAATATCTGTAGAATTTGGTTTCGACAGTAAAGACTCCTGCGCGCCGCCAACAACAATGCAACACGAATAACCTTTTCTTAGAACTCTCAGTGCATTGATTCTTGAAACCGAGGTAATTCCCAAAGACAACAAATATTCCCGATAATATGGTAGTTTGAACTGATTTATTAAAGTCAATACACAAACAGGAATTCCTGGGAAATGTTTATTCCAGCCAGCGCCGTCAGTTCCAAATGCACCCATTACACCCATTGAAACTACACCATGCGGATGATAACCGAATATGTATGTTGGACCTGTTTTAACCACTCTTTTATACGGCTTTCTTCTAATTTTTATTCCCAAAAATGGTACTTCGTAATGGTCATCTGTGATCATAATTTCTTCAAATGTTGGTTGTAAATTACAGGTTTTATAAAACTTTATTGGAAAATATTCGGATAAGTACTTCCAGCCTCTCAAAGATCTCATAAAATTCGAGTATCTCAGCGTAACGTTGCCATTGTTTGGAGTATTATCCAGCATGAAATAGAATAAATAAGGAATTATTGCAAACCATAGAATTGGAATTGTTAGCGAGAATAGAAAAGCAGCTGCAAATAATGGAATTGCTATGGTGTGCCAGAGAACAAAAGCCGTTTGGAGTCTTCTGTTAATTGGTGTAGATAAAGGAGAAACATCAAGTAGTTTGGATGTCATTTTCAGATCATTATCGCTGCTAATATTGTTATTTTTGTTACTGCTTGTATTGTTTATCATATCAATATCGTCGCCTATTAAAGACTGAATGGTTGACTTATAATCATCATCATCATCAGCTAGCAAAGGAGAAACTTCATCACCTATTTTCGAAGGCATAATCTTGTTTGTCAAGGCAGTTGACCAGTTATTCTTTGTTGCTCTAATTGCATCACCTACATATTCTCCTTTATAGAAATGTCGCCAAGTGACACATATAAAATGACAGTACATATATGAGTTCTCAGATCGATTCTCGGAAGCGGTATTTATTTGAACTTCCTATACTTTTTGTTATTTCTAATAAAACTAGGGCATACGTTGGTTCATAGCTGATACCGCTGACAATGTTGAATTGTTGTTTTAGAATCAATGTTTCTTCGTTGATTCCTTATCCCTACAATGAAGAAGTCATCGTGCGGCTCAAATTCTATATAGCTAACCATTACACAAACAGGAAATGGTATTTCAATATAAGAAATGGTTATTCTGTATTTGGAGTAGTAGCGTATCTGTTAATGAAAATAAAAGCATCTTTTCAATGTATTATTACAACGTTTCGCCCACAACAGAGTCATATGAACGGTTACTATTACAGAGGTCAAAGCGCATTGCACACTCGAGTCAGGCCTTAAGACTAAACCGTCATAAGCCATCCGTATTCCAAAAGAGAAGAGTGATAAAAATTATAATATCGTTTATGCTGATAACTGTAATTTTTCTGACCTCTGAAAAGATAAAGACGTTGCTAGCGTTTTCAAGACAGTCGCCAACCTACGGATTATCAGATAGTCATGTTTATAACCACACAATTACAAATTCATTAAAAGTTCAAAATAGTGCTCCAAATGAAAACTTCTTTTATGCCAATTTGTATCAAAATCGACATAGTAGTGGTTTGTCTTCCGATGTGCTGAAGCCCAAAACTGTGGATTCTGAATATAATTTAAACAGAGATGCACTAAATCATATTTCGCTGTTGAACGAGGTAGAATTTTCAGATCTTAAATTCAATGAGAGACTGAAGTTTACGTATTCTGTGTATGTAGCTTATTTGAGATCCCGTGTTGAACGGGGCTTTACAGATGATGCTTTACCATTTTATTGGCCAGATTGGTATGACTTCTCATTGTTGAGCTTTAACATTCTCGACGATTTATCGAGTTCCTCTCACGAGGATCATCATGGAAAGTCATTTAACTACACTGAAAAATATTTTGATGTTATTAAATTTGGTAAAAAAGAGTGTAAATCGATCAAAGCAATCAGGGGTTTATCCCATATCAAATCAAATAAAGTTTCAATTGAAAGATTGATTTTTTTAAGTGGAACAAACTCAAGAAATTTTGAGGTAAAAGTAGAGACTACTAATTCAGAGAGTGGATTATTTAGTGATAGCTTTGGTTTACTCAAGGAATTAAAACATTCCAGTAAGAACAACACTAATAGTGGTATCAACTATTTAAGCGAGTTTAATCAGTTATTTGAGTTGGTTAAAACTTCTAGTACTGACTTGAAGCTTCCTAAATTAGAAAGCAGATTTAATAAAAACTTTTCCAATAGAAAAGAAAGTAACTCAATTTTCATAAATTTAAGTGAGGAAGATTTTATATTCGATTTATCGAAAAGAATCAGAGAGTTATCTGAAACAGAAGTTGATTGTAAAATACCCTATTTGCATAGCTTAAACAAAAAACGACTTGAATCAATGAATAATGTAATCAAAAACCACAAAGAAAAGTACTTTCATGAAGTTGATTTGGTAAACGATGATGCACTGCTAGGAACACATTACGACTGGAGATTCTTCAAGACAATTTTGACAAATACGGAAAAGTATTTCTCAATTCATCATCTAATAAGAGCATGGCAGACATTTGCAAATAACGAGCAAATAATTTATTGGATTTCTCATGGAAACTTATTAAGCTGGAGATGGAGTGGTACTAATTTTTTCTGGGATCATGATGGAGACATTCAACTACCGATAAAGCATTTAGAATACTTAGCCGTCAATTTCAACAACTCTTTAATTTTGGAGGATCCTGTTGATGGTTTTGGAAGATATTTGATTGATATCAATCCAGTTTATGCTGACCGAGCAAGAGGAAATGGCAACAATGTCATTGATGGGCGAATAATTGATATACATACTGGACTTTATATTGATTTAACTGGATTGTCTTTCAAAAACGGCTCAGATACTAAAGCGGTTGACGCAGAAGTATACGACAAACACATTCATCACTACGAAATCAGTCGATTATCACCATTGAGAGAAAGTATATATGAAGGGAAGAAGACCTTGGTGCCGTTTCAGGTGGATAAAATCTTGGCAGATGAATATCCTGAAGGGTTAATTCAAACCACGTATAACGATTATGAATATTTAAAGAACTTGAATCTTTGGATCAAGAATCCACATAATTGTTTAACTATTGGGAAAAACGGAGAGTACCAAATTAAAAACGATTCACTTTGTGATTATTTCGATATTGATCAGTTCAGAAGTATTGTGGAGCTGGCCTCTATAAATAGGATTGAAAAAGATATTTTGTGTTTGGAAAACATTGACGATGGGAATTGTTCTCCACCTTTTACTGAAGGTGAATTGAACATAAAGATCTACAACTACGAGAAACTGGAACATCACAGTTCTACATCCAATACCAATATTTGGAAAATATCAAACTTCTCTGTTCACTATCTTAACAGGATTATCGATAGTCTGGAAAGCTCCTCTATCAAGAGCAGTGATTTATCAACCTTTCTGACGTTTACCGTATAAACTAAAACAATTTTGAAAGATGTTCCTGTATATTGGGTATAAAACAGTTCATAATCTGTAGTTACCCTCTTATACTTTTTGAAAAATAGACGACATCATCAAACTTTACGCGTAACGCGTTTTTAATTTTTTTTCCGAGAGGCAATATGAACCTAATTATAAAATTTCAGAATCACAAATAAGCTGAGAATCCAATCAAAAAAACAACAATAAATTCCATAATTTCCTTTTTTTCTTGAAAGATATAAAAAGATAAGAAAGTCTTCTCAAATGGAGATCATATTGTCTCCGGCACAACCTACACAACCAACTCAAGCGACCCAAGCTACTCAACCGTCAATAGATCTGCTTACACAAGAAAACATAGAGGATGGAGCGATTTGTAGGTTTATATGCACTACTGGCCAACATGGTAATTTTGATCTAAAACCAAAAAAAGACGGGTTAAAAGAATGGTTTTTCGGTCGAAATGACAACTGTGATGTAGTATTGACAAACACAAATCGACTAAGTAATAGACATTTCAAAGTATGGGCCACAGAAAACAATGTGTTACTACAGGACCTTTCTACAAATGGGACACATATAAACAATGTCAGATTGGTTAAGGGTCAAAATTACATATTGAGTCAAGGCGATGAAGTTGCTATTGGAATTGGTGTTCCGAAAGATGTCATGAGATTCATAGTTTTCTTTCCCAAACCAAAGAGGTCTAAACAAAATGAAAACTTCACTAAGAATGATGGCATTTTTGCAGAGTTTTCAATTGAAGACGAAGTGGTGGGTCAAGGAGCATTTGCTATTGTTAAGAAAGCTGTTGAAAGAAGGACAGGTAAAACGTTTGCTGTTAAAATTATTTCTAAGAGGAAAATTATGGGAAATGCAGATGGTGTATCTAGAGAACTAGAAATATTAAGAAGATTAGACCATCCAGGAATTGTGAGTCTGAAAGGGTTTTATGAGGATGAAGATAACTATTATCTGGTTATGGAATTTGTAGGAGGTGGTGATTTAATGGATTTTGTTGCAGCTCATGGATCTGTTGGAGAAGATGCAGGAAGAGAAATCACCAAACAGATTTTGGAGGCTATTGAATATGTTCATGGATTAGGAATAAGTCACAGAGATTTAAAACCTGATAATATATTAATAAAACAGGACGATCCAGTGATGGTAAAAATTACGGACTTTGGATTAGCCAAAATATCAGATACAGGCACATTTATGAAAACTTTTTGCGGTACATTAGCATATGTTGCACCTGAAGTTCTTGACGGTAAATCTGACAAAACAATGGATAGCAGGTATTCATCACTAGTAGATATGTGGTCTTTAGGCTGTTTAGTTTACGTTATATTAACAGCACATCTACCATTTAGTGGAAGTACACAAGATCATTTATATAAACAGATCCAACAGGGATCTTACCATGAACCACCTTTGAAAGAAGCCGGTGTAAGTGAGGATGCGATAAACTTTTTAGATTCACTATTGCAGGTGGATCCAAAAACTAGATTGACTTCAACACAA
>JAJMCJ010000173.1:0-20234 GCA_030572875.1 Wickerhamomyces kurtzmanii | reverse complement strand
GAATATTCATCCTCTTCCCTTATAATCTCTCTTAACGATAACGTGATTTTCTCACCGTAATGAGGTATCAACACAGTAAAGGTAGGAATTGCGTTTGTTGGGGTGGCATCTGGCATTGGGGTTGATAATGATTGAGCAAAAAAAGTGATTCTTCTTTGTGCTTCGGACTGAGCTTCAAATAAAGAAGATTTTAAAACCACATCTTCTTGCGAAACAAAAAAACTAGGTTCTTTCAAAACAGTAGTTCCATCCACTCCGGGTGTTGTTATCTGCTGATATATCAATCTTTGAACTTGTTCTAAAGATAACAAATGTTCTCTATACATTGAAATCACAATAGAGTTCCAAACTTGAGAAACTAAAAGTTTACTCTTAAAATTGTTGTCAGGAGTTGTTGCAATAACTTTCGAAAAAATTCTCTTTGGCAATCTCGAAAAGATGTTTCTCCAAGGAGTCCAAATAGATACACCAATGTAAAGTGAGCGACAAACCGAATAAAAAGTATTGCAAATAATATACCAGAGGTAAGTGTCCAAGAAAAATAAAATCAAATCAATCAAATACATCAGGAATAAAAGAAATTGTGGTTGATAACGACAAATTATGTTTCCAATATAAGCGTCACCAACACATTTTTGTATATGTATTGCACTTAACTCTCTTATTGGATCTCTAAATGATAATGTCAAAAAAAAATATGATTCCATAAATTTAGAGAAAAAAACTGCAAACCATAATCCATAAGAGGATAAAGCAGATTTTCCTTGAAGTTTGTGAACCGAATCAGTAAAATACTTGTTTGGTAAATACTGTCTTCTATCTTTAGAATTGTAAACTGAACCAAATAATTTTGATAATGGAACAACAGCAAAATACCCAGTAGTGATAATTGCAATAATGAACTGAGTAATTGCTAAACCCAAGCCTAATCTTGTTTGTACTTTTAGTGGAATGAAACCAAAGATATAAACAGAAGGACAGAAGTTTATCAAAAAAATTATGAACAAATAAATGAATCTAGGTAACAAAGGTTGAGCACCTGGCCATCTACGTGGGACAAAGAAAAATTCTGCTGCTGTTGCAAGGAGATTGATTAAAGATGAAATTGCTCCACATAGAGCAACCGATGTTAATTTTGCTTGAACAGTAGGTTGATTATTTATTGATTGCTGATAGTTTTTTGTGTATAATGTTGGTGAATTTAACGATGTGTAGAACCAAAAAACTGAGATATGAATGATCCAAATACGATTAAAATTAACCAAAACATGAGCCCAAGTTCTAGTTTCCTTATAGGTTTTGTAAAAACATTTTGACCATTTAATTTGATCAAAATATAAATATCGCTCATGTGGAGGAAAATCCATCAAAGATTTTTTATTGTTATTCAAAACGATCTTCTCCAGTCCTTTACGATACCAAAAAAATTGATTTATATCGTCATAACCAATTGTTGTAGAATGATCCTTATCACAGTTTACATAACGGCCATCAATTAATTCGTAAACTTGGTCACGATAAAAATTGTACAATGGAGTAATAACATGATCTAAAAAACTTTGCTGTTTCAAATCAGGAAAATCTTGTTGAATCTTATCTAATGAATAATAATAGTCGTTACAACATTTGAAAATAAAGCATAGACATTCAGGCATAAACCTAATGTTATTTGCTTCTCCCCAACATAACAAATATATTGAAAGTTGGATAATACAATCAGAAGGCGATAACTTATTCATATTTTCGGACCATCTTTTCTCAGATTCCTCTAGTGAAAAATTTTCAGTAGGTTCAGAAAGTCTATGTTTATATGACCTTTTAGGTCTTCCATCTTTCTTAGCGTTCGAAAAACCAATTGTATCATCAATATCAAGCTGTGCAGAAAAATACCATTTTTTAAAATTAGAGTTTAAACCTCCAATAAAATCTGCATGCAAAGATCGTAGAGCCAAGACTGGGTCCATTCTTGAAGCTCTTGAATCTAAAAGACGTAATAAGTGATCAAACATGTTCTTTGTGTTATCAATCTGAAATCCAAATACTTGAGTTAATTTGATGAAAATCAATTCAATTTCTTGCCTGGTAATTGGAATATCTTGAGGTGGATTCCAACATGGATATGGATCGTAATAATTATCAAAAATATCATAAATACCTTTTTCTGCAAAATCCTGGCCTTCGATATTATGGTTTTGTTTCTTTTCTGAATCTTGATTTGAAATTCGATTGACATCATTCCAACGAGCTGATGCAATATGAGGTGTTTTAAAACCGCTAAATGGCATTGTGCTTCTTTCAGTTAACGCAGAATTAAAAACATGGTGTTCTTCGGTTACTATGATGAACGATTGTTAGTGCTGACCTAGATAAAATAAAGAGCTCGATATGATTCAGTGGTATGTCGTACTAGGCGCTGATTTTTCTTGGTATTGTGGTGAGTCTGTATAATTACTTGAGCCTGCAGATTCAGCATTTTGATACTCTTTTTCGTCAACTACGCTATCTGAAGACATGATTTACCAACAGATAGGGCCCTTGTTTATTAGTAGTTGTTTTTCGACAGATAAATCAAATTCAATAGAAGCGTACTTGTTTGTGAAGTAGAATCAAAATTTTGGTCGTTAACCGCTGGCGCTAAAACTAACACAAAATAAAGTAGAAAGACAACAACCACAAAGACGGAAAAAAAAAGATGCGAAAAAAGAACAGCCAACAAGGTAACCAAGTGTTTCTTGCCGTTTCAAATCTTCGAGATTTTTAGTGTATTTGTACGTATGAATATCAAATAAACAAATGAATCGTAAAACAACAAAATGTAAGATTTTGGATTTTGTAATCAAACAAAATGATTTCCGAGGTCTTTCTCGGAAGAGAAAATGGTATTATACACAGCCGCAGGATGAGGTTCCCCAAGTCAAGTGACACGTTATTGATAAACAATGCAACCTAAATTATACTAAGGTTAGCAGACATGAACCAGTTATTGCAGTTACTTCATTGAATTTTCAAAGAGGGTTGCGGTGTGGGAGCAAAAACACCTCTTATCTGACCCATGTCGACCTTGAATTTTCAAAATAGCAAATTTCCAGATATAGCAAATTTCCAAATATAGCATTTCTTCCAAAAATAGTTTGAAGTAATTTATTTTTAAAACAACTTCATCGCACAAACAATTTTTTCCCAAAAATAGTTTATCCACACTTGCGATAGTTCAGTGGTAAAAATAGCTTGTCTTGGGGACTTAGCCTCTGTTGTTGTTACTCAATCTACCATATGATAACAAGTAGCAACTTTATACTTTCGGATTTATAATTATCGAATGAGAGAGACAGTACAAAGCATCCCCCGTGCACTGTCAAAACACTGATTACTGACTAGTTGTTGGCCGTGAAAAACCTCGCCTTGTGAGATTTCGCAGTATATACTTATTATTAAAGTAAATAAACTGTTTAAACACATAAAAACTACAATTCTAGCAAAACTAATACTGAAAAACTCTGTTTTTTATTGACATATATGTATTCCGTTTTGGTCCATAAAGTACATAGTTTCAGCCATCTATTTCCACTTCCGGTACAAATGGAATTTTTTATTTTCAAAACTGAAAATCGGAATATACGGTTATAAACAGTTTTATATATTAGAATTTTTGAAGTGTAATTTCTAATACTTTGCAAATAATTCCCTTCGGTTTTGAAATATTTGTTTTGTTTAATTTTTTTTATGATAAAAGGAGAGTGATTCCTTCAATTTTTCCTAAACCTCTTTCTAATAGTATATCTGATTTATAAAAGTGGTCTATAGTCACATAATACTCCCAAATAGTCATCGTCTATCGCATATTGTTTTCTGATAGACCTGAAATCGATTGATACAATAAAAAAAATCAATTTTCCACAACAGCGCTAGACTTACTAATACATCACAGGAATTGTATCTATAGTTCTGCCACCTACTCAATCCGTTTCACTTAATGCACATATAAACAAACGTTTTCATCAGAATGATAGGTTTCAACACAAAAAGCTTATCGTCATCGCTAGTTCTACTGGTACTGTCGAGTAGCATATTTTTAGCCGCTGATGCATTGGCACACGATGAAGGTAGCGAAAGCACTAGGCACAGTTTGAACATGATGATGACAAATTCTAGTTCAAACGAACTTGTACCAATTGCCCACGAAGGCGGCCACCATGGCATGCCAATTCTGCAAACAGAATTGACAGCCGCTGAACGAATGTACTGGGAAGCATACAACACAACAACGTTCTTCACAGTTGAGTCTGGTAACAAAGTGGCTCTGTGGATTCATGTACTTACTGTGTTTGGTTCACTAACTGTTACTTATCCAGTTGCGCTGGCTCTGAACAACATTGACTCAAATTGGTATTTACCATCATTGTTCGTGCATCTTGTGAATGTTGTTATTTCTTGTATTTGCTTGTCAATCTTCGGAAATTCAGTTCCTAATTTATACCCAGAAAACTGTTATTCAAAACTAGTTGTTATACTACTGGTTGCAACTCTTGTACATTTCTTTGTAGCTGTTTTCAACTCGGCAACAAAATGGGCTATTAGTCATGACTTGAGCAACGGTGATGAGATGCAAGAACGCTTCATCCCATTAGATGATTACCCTGAGCATTCTGATATTAACAGAAACCAAACTGCTTCACCACCTTCCACTTTGTTTGAGCAAAATGCCAATCACGTCTTTTTCGAAGACTCATTAAATATCCACGAGGAATCTCCGGAAACTCTGTACAATAAAGATTCACTAGAATTAAACGATAACGCTTCACAATTCAACACAGATGTTGAATTGAACAATGGCGGAAAGCAGTTCAGCTTCAAATCAAATTCTAAGACATCATCTGCAAGAGATAGTTTATTGGGCAAAATTTTTCAATCAAAATTCATTCAGTCTGGTTTAAGAAAAGCTGGCCATTTATTCAATATTATATTTAACATTATGAACTACCCAATGTATGGATATTTATGTGTTTTAGCAAGCACGGGAATTGCAGTTGGAAATCTAATGGGACAATCCAATAGGGTTTTCAATTTATTGGCACATTTCATAAAAGGTGGTGTTTTCATTCTATTGGGTCTGTTATCATTGGCACGTTATTCCGGTGCATTATCAAAATCTGGTTTAGCATGGAATAAAACTATTATTTTCAAAAACCAGGTTAGCACAAATTCTTTATGGTACAAATTAACTCCACATGGGATGATCACAATGGAAGGTTATGAAAGTTTTCTAATTTTCTTTTACGGTTCGACAAATGTTTTCTTAGAGCATTTAGCAAGTCCAGGAGGTGAATGGACTGCCAAAGATTTACAGCATGTTTCAATTGCATTTATGTATTTTGGTAGTGGTTTATGTGGTTTGATAACAGAAGTGATTTTATCAGAATGGAGATTCAATCAAGTTTTGGCTAACACAAATATTAATCCTTCTGCCATTCACGCAGGTACTCCTGGTTATTCTCCAAATCCATTCCCTGTATTCACCATCTTCTGGACAGGCGCACTGATGTCACAGCATGCTCAGGCTTCATCTTTGTCAACATCAGTTCACATGCAATGGGGTTATTTATTATCATTTGGCTCTTTCTTTAGATTAGCCACATACATTTTGCTGATGTTGCTTCCAAATAAAAATCTATCCCCAGCAAGACCTTTCACCGAGTTAATCACATCTTTTGCTCTAATATGTGGTGGATTAGTTTTCATGGAAAGCACAGATCAATTCATTGAAGCTTTAGAATACAGGGGTCTAACATCGATGTTTACATTAAATGTCAGTGTTGGTATAATTGCCCTGATTATGGCTTGGGAAATGCTTTTATTCCTTTGGAAAGATTGGCTGAAATCAAGAAAAAACATTTAATTGCAATTTCTTCTTTTCAGCGCTGTTCTTTTATGGAACAGTTCATCAATCCCATTGCTATTGGTATGCTAAATACAATCATGGTAGTAGTATCGTACATTATGTGTGTAAATCATGACCATTCTTCAACGAAATTCAGCTTCATTTGCTTTCTCCTATTATCATTAAAAACTTTTCTTTTCACTGAGTATGAAAGAGAACAAATACAACAAAATGAAAAAAATGCTTTTGAGATTTGTTCCACTAATTATTTCTGATTTTTTGTTTTCATGTTTTTGCTATTTTTAATGGAACTTCATTTTGAAGAGAAAGGAATTTTTCTCAAACTTAGGAGAGTTTGATTTTTAATTGTCTATTTATTATTATTATTTATCATCCCTTAATTTTATTTGATTTTAACTTTAGATTGAAACCTATTGTATAATTATTTTTGATTGATGCTTTTTGGATTTTAATGTTTAATTAAAGAACTTTTGTTTGATTATAGTGTGCTTATTTTGTAGTCTGCAAATAAATTAAGGACAAATAATAAATAATTTGAGAAAAAATCACGTTATCGAACCACTCAAGTTACTACTAAACCGATATTTTTTAATGTATATATATATTATACAAAATCTAATTTAAAAAAAACGCTAGAAAATTACAGACAAATCGTCAATTTTTAATACTTTTTAACCTGAAGTATCCATTTTTTCAGAAATACCGTTGACAGTATCAATATTATCTTTTTCCTCTTTTGTACCAATCTCAACATCACCATTATCATCGATATACTGATCTGAGAATTCTTGCAAATAAGCAACAGATCTGGCGGAATCCAAAAACAACAGGTAACTTCTTTTAACATCTTCAACTTCAACAATTTTAGACTTTCTCTTCAGTGCGATCTGGTTGGAAACACTGATTAAATTAGCAGAATACCTTAGACTTGTTTCATCCCCAATTTTTGTTAATAAAGCTAAGGCATCATTTGATAATTCAATTTCTTCTTCTTGCGATCTAATAAACAAAATCTTTGAGATTTCTTCTGAATTGTAGTTAATTGTTGTGATAATAATAGATCTGTCTAATAAATCCATTGGTAAGCCATGTGGTGATTTATAATTAGTGCCTCTTGTCTTTGAAATACCACGATTTGTGGCCATGATAACAATTGGCGCAAAATCATCTTCTAAAGCTCTATTAATGAATGAAAAACATTCAATATCTAACATATGAACTTCATCAATAAACAAAACACCAGGGACAATTTCTGCTTTGCCTTCTTCTTTCCATTCGGCGACTTTTGTGTTTATTTGATCGCGAACTTCCGATCTTATTTCACCAGTATCACCACTGAATAAAGCCAGAAAACCTTGAGATCTAGAGTTTATAACATCAATTTCATGTAAGGAAACCGTATGAACAACGTTCTTTCTTTTCTGTAATTCACCTTCTGGACATTGAACAAATTTCGTCTCTGGACCCATGGCATCATAATCCCTCGATCTGGTGAAAGAACGACCTAATTTTGTAATTTTACCGGAGGATTTATCAATTGAAATAACATCACCAGCTAGAACTTTTTCCTTTGTTAAACTTTCAATCATTTTATTACCCAACTCGTATATGGTTTCCATATCCGTTGTCTTTATAGTTAGTTTACCTTGTTTATGGCCCCCAGTGATTGATCTATCGATTTGGATTTCAACAACTTCACCTTCAATCAGTTCAGTTTCTTCTTTGATTTTGATACCAATAGATTTTCTGAATGCCTGAGTTAAGGCTTCGGTTTTACTCAATTCAAATGAAAAAATTTCAGAACCTGCAATGGATGTGAATGGGACATCAGAACCGAGAGATTGTGATAATCCCATCGCAATAGCTGTTTTACCTGTGGATGGAGGGCCAGCTATCAGAACTGCTCTACCAGCAATCGCACCACTCTGAATCATTTTTAATATGATACCAGCTGCTTTTCTGGCCTTTAGTTGACCAACCATACCTTGACCAACTTCATTTGGCGTTAAGTCATCGTTCAAGCCAAGACCAGTGATATGTGAATGGGCTGCAATTAACGAGAGCGATTTCAAATCCTTATTTTGATCTATAGTTTGAATTGACTGGTTGGTTAGTTATATGTTTTTGTAGGGGCAAATAATCGAATAAATTAATCATAAACTTACCATTTTTTAAGATTCTTCTACTGAAAAAAAGATATTTAAGAGCTTAAAATAAAGAGAATAACAATCAAGATAAAAATAAGAGTCTTTTATTATGGCGCGAATTAATAATGTAAAGTTCTTCTTTCTTTGAAGTTGTCGTTGGTGGTTAAATTCAAAAATATCTTGAAAATTTCTTTCTGTAATTTTTTTCTTTTGATAATTAGATGGGAGCTGTGCAGAACATAACTACAAACACAACAACAACAACAAAAACAACAGGTATTGAACCAATTGAACCAAAAACGACAACGGCAAACCACCATGTCACTGTTTAATTTTTGTTGCTGCTTCAGCGATTGGAACAAACCAGAACTGAAGATTAACAGAGCAAAATTTAAAATCCTGAAGTTATTAGGAGAAGGAGGGTTTTCATACGTCTACTTGGTAAGTCAGAAATCTTCAAACACATCAAACGATGGTTTGTATGCTTTGAAGAAAATAAGATGTCCGTTTGGTGTTGAGAGTGTCAAGACTGCGATGAGGGAGGTGGATGCGTATAAAGAGTTTCACAGTCCTTATATTATTAGAGCTATCGACTCAAGTATCGTACAGGAAGCAGATGGCTCGAAAACTGTGTATATACTTCTACCGTATTTCGATAATGGCTCGTTGCAGGATATCATTACAAAGAATGTTATGAATAACCAGAATATCGAAGAGAAAGAAGCCATAAGAATATTCATTGGTATATGCCGTGCTGTGCAGTCGATGCATAGACACCATATATCAAGTAATAGCAGTATTGGTAATATCGATAGCTCAGTCCCTATGACGAGCTCAAGAACAGACTCCGATGAAATTGACGACAATGAAAACGAAAACTTACTGGGAGCCAGTGATTCAGAAATCGAGATAAGTGATGATCCAAGAAATTATTCCATAACTAATGCAGAGAACATCACAGTTGACGATCTAGATCACACTACGAATAACATCAACGAAAACTCAAACATTCAGTTGACTGAAAGCGTTGCGTATGCCCATAGAGATATCAAACCTGCAAATGTTATGCTATCGAAGGATGGAATACCGGTGTTGTGTGATTTGGGATCGTGTTGTAAAGCAAGAATGAAAATTAAAACGAGAAGTGCAGCAGTTGCTCTTCAGGAATCTGCTGCTGAGCATTGCACATTGCCATATAGAGCACCAGAATTACTAGATGTTAAAACAGGTTCGAAAATTGATGAGAAAATAGACATTTGGTCTTTAGGCTGCACGTTATATGCGTTATTATATGGTTCTTCGCCGTTTGAGAGATTGGAGGCTGAAAATGGGGCAAGTATCTCTTTAGCAATATCAAGTGGTAGTTTTGAATTTCCAAATGGCTACAATGACGATATTTACTCAGACGAAATCAAAGGTCTCATTAGAATGTGTCTTGTTGTTGACTCTGATGAGAGACCTTCAATTGAAAGAGTACTCTCAAAAGCTTTAGAGGTTCAATCTCATGAATAGTCAATCATGTCTTGAATTGAATATGATTTATGTCAAATTATTTTTTTTTTTGTATTTTTGTCTTATAGATAGATAGTATTGTGGTTAATATTATTTCGGTATTTAAATTTGAACAACATGATACTACTTCAGCTCACATGTAAGCACATCTAGTTCCTCTACTCTCATTCCTTTTCTTTGTATCTATTTCCCTCTTTTTATCTCGGTCCTTTTCTCTCTAAGATTTTGCTTGATCTTGTACTATACTCTATTGAATAATGTGCGCATACCACAAGCCTGATCTCGTATTGATTTGTTCTTTATGGTGTTCTCTTTTTCATTATGAGGACACCTTTCAAGTATCTTCATAAACTGTGAAAATCACGATAATCAATATATATAAATATATATCCATTTAGAGTGACGCAGATCCATACAAATCTCCACAACCAAAAAAAAAAGAAAAATGACCAGCTACCAAAACGTATCTGGATCAGCTATATCTGGTTATAACGATTGTCCAATATTAGATTTCACAAAACCGTCAACAAACTCTGGATCAAGACTGTCAGGCAAGCCGAAGAGAAGAATTGTCTCGCATCCTGATCTTCTGAAATGCTTGTCAGAACCTTCTCTGACGTCGTTGAATTCATGTTCTCTTCCGAAAAAATCTCCATTGATAAGAAGTCCACAGACACCCAAACCACTGCCAACTCACGTACCAAAACAACATACTGACTTGCTGATACCAATTTTAAGTGAAGAAAGCACCGAAGTTCTTATCACTGATATGTCCAAATATGAGCTACTAGCTAAACTAGATAAAGTTTTAGGTCTACAAAATAACTTGAATTTGAAAGAATTCGATCATTACAAAAAGAGATTGACTGATTTTTTGAGTAAGGATGATCTAGCAGATTCGTATAGAATATTTATAAATGGCATATTTGACAGCGTACTAGTTGATTATAATCCGCTTGAAGTGAAAAGCAGAATTATCCAGTTCATGTTAACTGACCATAGTGTTTCAAACTGGTGTATACCATTAAAAAAAACTCTAGAAAACATCAAGATTTAAATGTTCTATGTATATTTTAGGTTGTATAGTAATATACCCCATTTTATGCTCCTGCCAATACTGCCATATTTTTCATACTTGTTAACTACACCATACACGTAATAAGGGAAAACACAAAGAATAAATCAGAATGGCAGTTATAAACAACGCAAATAGCATGTCTGGCGGAACTTTTACATGAAGGATAATACATTCACACAACATAGATGTATTAACGTATATACCACTGCTATTAAGTAAGTATCCCAAATTTCTTTTTGAAAGTTTGTTAAATCAATTCATATACTTAAAGTGCTCTTTGGAAGCACCCATCACCTCACAATTAGTAGGTCTACAAATTTTTGTTGCTTTATACTTTTATTTGAAACCAATTAAACAAAAAATTAACCATTAAATTAAGCCTTCTTTCTTCTACCAATTTGAGCAGAGAAACCAGTTTTAATTGAAGAAACAGATCTTGTGGAACCACAACTTTTACAAACTAAAAAGTATAGTCTATTAGATGATTCTTTTGTCAATTGAGTATTAATAGATTTACATGTCTTACATGTGACATATTCTATAATATATCTTCTCAAAACATTTTCGATTTGCTTAGGTTGGAATCTACCTTTAATGATTAATCTCTTTTGACCATCAACAGAACCTGATGTACCTAGTTCTGCAAATAAATATGAAATCACATGTTCCGGTGATCTCTGTAATTTTTCACTGATTTCTTGAACGTTTGCGAAGATTGTCTTTTTATTACCTTCACGTTGACAAACTGGAGGTGGAATTCTGAATTTTGGTCCTGATCTATCACCTGCTAATTCTGGGTTATTTTCTCTCAAAATCTTGAAAAATCTGGATAGTAAGTCTTCATATGCTAGGCCATCTTGAGAAACTTTCTCTTCTTTAGTAGACGACGATGATTCACTTGGCTCCTCGTCATCCAGCACACCAGCTTTTTCTAACTGTTTTTCGAAATCATCGACAACAGCAGGAGCAGTAGCCTTCTTCTTTTTTTTTTTCAACTTCAATTCGCCTAATGCTTCTGTTAAGTCATCGGTCGATTCTTCTAGTTCAGTTGAATCTTTTTCTTTAGTAATCTTCTTTTTTTTCTTCTTTAGGCCTGAGAATAGCTCTTGATCAACTTCTGGTGTTGACGATTCTGTTGATGCTTCTTCTGGTTTAGCCTTTGGCTTCTTCTTTTTTTTCAACGAAGGATCAAATCCTAATTCAACCTCAGACATATTTTATCGTATGAATGTTGATTAATGTAGGAATGAAATAAAAATGAAAAGATGATTCTGACGCTGCTGTTTATTGTGTAAATGATGTTTTTAATTCGATGAACTGAATTTTTTTTGTTCACTGGAAGAAAAATAAAAATCGTAGGGTAAAATGAGTGTTTCCGTTTTGGAGGTATAACTCAATTATGTAAAGTATAAATTGGTAAAATATCCATATTAGGAAATTATTTACTACGATATGAAAATTAAATAAATATACACATTTTATTTCAAAGACAGATCAGAAGCTTCGATGCTTAGGTTCTCTGTTTTTTCTTGCAAAAATTTCTCGTTTGCCTCATTGGCTTCTTTAGTGACTTGTTCGATTTCGTGACCTGGTTGAATTTCAACATTATCGATATTGGCTTCCTCTTCATCGGTTTCTTCTGGTTCAACATCGAATTTTTTCAGAAAATAATTTTCGACATCTTGCTTGTCATTGTTTTCAGCTTCGTATATAGCATCGTGCTCGACTTTGTTTCTCAAAAATGGATCAGCTTCATACTCGTCACATAAAAGTTTTACTATATCCAGATGGCCGTTTAAGGAAGCCCAATGTAATGCTGTATTGCCCGATTCGTTCTGTCTATTTGTCAGAGCTTTGGCATCCTCTTTCAAAAGCAGCGACAGCAAAAATTCCACAACTTCGTAGTTTCCATTGGCAGAAGCCATATGTATTGGTGTCGCTAGTGTGTACTCATCTTTGATATATAATAATGTTTTAGGATCTAGTTCACTGTAGATTTCTTTTAGTGACTCTAAATCGCCAATTCTCGCATCGTAAATGATACAATCTTGTTCTTCTTGGCTGAGTAGTTTCTGAGACATTATACTCTTCTATACTTATCAGAACGTAACAATGAACAACTTTTATATATAGTTGAGAACGAATAAAAAAATGTTTTTGGAAAAAAAAAAAAAAAAAAAAAATTATAATCTCACCGGGGAATAAGACCCACCCTCGTATTAGAAATCATATTAAATCATTCTAAACAAAAGTAGAACTATTCGCTTTAACAACAAGTTTCATATGTCAAACTGAAGTCTAAATGGAGAAACCAAAAAGAAAAGGTTTAAACGTTCCTCAGTTTTCAAAGAATTCTCCTCTAGACAATCTCTTCAGCGAGATTTCTGTTTTTTTAGATGTTGATGAATCAAACCTTAGCGTTGATCTAATCGATGAGTTATACTCAAAGATTAATAATGATAGTACAAAAAAAGAATCTGATTATTACAAGCGAAAATATATAATAAAGAGATGTATAGACTATTTGACGAAGATTCAGAAGCTCTCTATAAACTCCAAATCACTCGAAAATCCAGATCTTATCACGATTTCATTACATGATATGAAAATTTTTAACGAGTTATTAAATCTGATCGTCATTCAAGGCATATATCCGTGTCTTCCAAATGGATTTGGAATACCTTTAGCTCAGAGAAGGCTGAAGAGCTTCAATCAGATTACTAGGATTGTAAAATACAAACTGATTTCACAACCTCAAAGCACCGAATTACTTTCCACGATTATTGATTCATTTGAGGATATTTTATCAAAGGGTGGTGATGTCAAGGATTTGATTATGAAAGGTATTGGATATACTGACCTCATCACCGGCTTGATAGTTTTGACACAAACTGATGAAGCTAAGTATTTGGCAAAATTTGCGGAAATGGAATCATATTCAGAAACTTATGAATTATTTTCAATTTACTCAGTCTTATTACAATCTTCAAGCAGTTTTTTTTGCAAACAATTTGTAAGTGAAAAATTGGCATACTTAACCATTGACCGTTCTAATGGTGTTACAAGCTTGATTGATTTCATCATTGGTATCAGAGATAATGAAGATATAAATATTGAAAAATTTGAACGTTTAAATAGAATACTATTATCGAAACCAAAAAAAATATCATCGATTGAATATTTCTCAAAATTATTCGACCAGATCTATGATATCTTGGTATTTATTAATAGACCAATAATGACTTCTTCTGTTATAAATTTTATACAAACACTATATTCGAAAAATGAGAAAATCATTACCGATTTCTTGTTTAAAAAGATTTGGAATACTTTGAATCCAAAAAACTCAATACCTGAAAAAAGATTAAACGACTGCATAAACGTTTTGATTTCTCTAACAAAAGAAACTACTCCCGATTTTTTAAACAAATTATATGGACCAGTTATTCTACATCTCTGGATATATTTATTCTTTTTGAAAAAACAGAGACATGATTATTATAAGATTCTACTGAATCTCTTGGTCTCATTCTTTACTCTTGATTCCAACTTAGATTATTTGAATCTAATTGTTCTAAATTTAATCAACTCAAAAACTGAAAATTGGGAGTTCAAGCTTAATTTAGAAAACAAATTACCATATATTAGTTGGACGAATTCAATTGCAAATGATCATATGACATCTGACGAAATATTTCAAGATATTGAGTCTGGTACTGATTTAATAGTTGAATTACTTAAAGAGATAAACGACAAGGAATTGATAAAAGCAGAATATCTTATAGTCTTGAAACGCTGGATGTTAAAAGACTCTAAAAACTTAGTAAGTAACGATGAGAATACGTTTTTGGTTATTGTTGATTTGAAATATTTAGAAAAAAATAACGAAGCATTCAAAAACGACTTGATATCAAACCCAGGTGATATATTACATGTGATACATACCCTATTAAAATCTGTGTTGTTGGACGATGATGAAGTCACTGCGTCAGTTGATTCAGACGATGAGGATTCAGACGATGATCTAGAGAACAACAATGATCCAACAAATGAGTTGACCCTTGTGTTAGAATTGTTGTCAGCGATTATATCGGAAACCAATCCAAGCGAGCTTTCATCGCATAAATTAATACTAGCAAAGATTTCAAAGGCCTTGGCGAATTTCAAATTAAACAAGTACTGTATTTCACTTTATAAGAGAATTGAAGAAATACTAGACGATTCGTTGCCTCCTACTGAATCAAATGATTTAGATTTCCAAGATAGAGAAACTTTGGAAAAAGCGATTATAAACATTAACGACCCATTAGTACCAATAAGGGCACATGGACTGTATTTACTCAGATGCTTAATATCAAAAAAATCTCCGATAATCTCACTGGATTTTGTCATTGATTTACATATAGTTCAGCTGAAGGACCAAGAGCCATTTATATATTTAAACGTTATAAAGGGGCTAAACGCACTAATTGAGTACGATGTGAAAACTGTTGATTATTTGATTGATTATTATAAAAACTCTGAACATAAGAACAGCATCGATGAGGTTCTGAGAATTGGTGAAGTTTTGTTGAACTACATTTTAAACGCTGGAGACCTTTTCCAAGGTCAGTATGCAAATATTTTATTCTACAACTGCATTGAGATTATTAAATCAGATCAAGATAACAGATTGAGGATGTCTGCGATGTCGATATTGGGTATTGGTTTAAAACAAAATGCAAAATCAATGAGAAATTTCATAACTGATTCATTAGATTGTTCCATAGGAATTCTGACATTCGAAAAGAATGAAAATCAAAGCATCATGAGAAGAGCTGCAGTTGTTCTGATCAACGACTTGCTCTCGCACGGCGGATTGGCTATTATTCCAAAAGGATACGGTACAAGATTAAAAACGTTGCTAAACTATGTGAAACTGAACGACGTGGATTTATTGGTTAGGGAACAGATCGGTCAAGTTTTGAAAAACGTTGATCAGTTATTGGGTGACAGCTTCACTACAAAAGAGTATGAATCTAAATTCTTAATTAAATAATGCCCAGGCCACGGCTTTCTATATGAAACTTTATGTTTATTGTACGTTATTTTCAGTGGTGTAAACACTTAGTCATTTACCAGCCAGTTCTTCAATTTCTCCTGTTTTTTTTTCTGTTTCTGAGACATGTACTTTCTTATTTGTTTCTTGTCGATTTTTCCACTCGTTGAGACTTTTTTCACGGTATCCACTTGATTCACGTTCCTTATAATGTGGTTCAGCTCGTCATTCTTTGAGTGTTCAAAATGAACATGGTCGCTGAAAGCGTCCACGTCTTTCACATTCTCGTACTGCTCGCTGACTGATGGAACAGGTAGTTGTGAGTTGCTAATTCCTTCGTTTTGCAGATACTCATTCCTTACTGACGTTATTTTTTTATATTTTTCATACCTCGATAAGCTCTTGAACTCTGGTTTACCAGCCAGTTCCACCAGAAGTTTGGTGAGCTCGGGATCCTGATCTTCGTCAGCCTTTCTCTCAGTTGTAGCTCCCTTCTCGAAGGGTAGTAATGGCGGATCGCAAGCTGGCAAATTCTGATTACACTCATCGTTAGTGTCCACTCTCGGGTTGATCCATTGCTTTATGTTCGTTAGCCTGTTATGGAAGTAGAACCGCTCGGACTTCGTGTCAAAGTAGTGGTCCCATCCGTCGTCTTTCTCCTGGACTCCAGACTGTTCTCTCTGCTGGTGGTCGGTCCTCGTCCTGTTTTTCTTAGATCTTTTTTCTTTCAGGCTTTCACAGGAACGCGGAACTGGTTCGTTTGGTAAGGGAGGTGGCTCCATCGTCATAAGTACTCTGTCTTCCTGGCACACTCTATTGTATCGGTGTCATATGGTCATCATCACTAACACCAACATCATCATCACCTTGATCATCTTTTTCTTGGTTTTGTTCCATGTGTTACCCTGAATGTCCTGGTTTTCCATGCGACATAAAAAGAAAAACAAGGCGGAATTTCATAGTTTTTGTCACAACAAACAGCACAAACAGTCTAGTTATTGTACTTCACAGCCAATTGTATCTATATATCTGGTTGATTGTTTGTTGATACGTTAGTAGCAGTTTATTGTGATAATATTAGTGCAAAAAAATTGAGAAAAGCAGTAGTTTTCGGCCGAAAGATCTTGCACATGTTTATATTCTGGAAAAAGGAGACAAATTCAGATTAACATCAAAACAGAACAAAACAAGGCAGCACCAGCACCAAACACCATCGTCTAAACCCAGTGCGACGCTCCAGTGACCTCAACGATGTCTTCGGCAAACAAAGACACTGAGTTTCAACGATTGCAGAAACAGGTGAAAAACTTGGAGAATCAGCTGAAAGTGTACGAGAATCATTTATACCTACTTCAGAATGAACTGCAATACGGACAAAAAAATTTCCAGCTAGAGTTCACCAAACAGCAGAACCAAATCACGAACTTGGCGTCGTTGGTTCTAGATATCGTTAAAGAGCATCGCCATACGGAAGAAGTACGCGAAAGCTCAATCCTGCAAAAAATCAACACGATCATCGCTGCTGATATCAGTACGAATGAGTTTGCAGCTATGAATAACGTCAACACGATTCCAACAGCTGCAGCAGTTGTCACTTCGAATACGATGGGAACACCGGGGAACAGCAACAGTGGCACGAACAAGGGCAACAGCAACAACAGCGACAACAGCTCAAACTCTATGAGTCTCAATGGTATTAATATCAATACCTCAAATCCGTCTCCAGGCTCAAATGCTTCGAATACTTTCTACAACAACAGAGTCAACGGAATGCTCGTGCAACCGGTGCTTCAACAGCAACTCCAGCAGCAGCAGCTCCAGCAGCAGCAACTCCAGCAGCAGTTGCAACAACAACAACAACAACAACAACAACAACAACAACAACAACACCAGCAGCAACAGCATCTGCAGCAAAGAGTTCAACACCAGCAGCAACAACACATTCCACAAAACCATCAACAGCAGCAAATTCAACAATTAGCTGCAGTGGGAAACCCTCAATCGAAGTCTAAAAGATCAATAACTAAAAGAAAGCCATCACCAAATGATCTAATAATAAGTGACCAACTCACCTTTGGAACGAACCCGGATCAGTTGGAAATAAATATCTCGTCGCCTTCATCATCAACTGATCCGAGTAAGCGCAGAAAAACATATGAAAAGAATTATAACTTCATAAAAGCACCTAGCTCAGTTGAAGAAATTTGGAACGAATATGCGCGTGGTTTGAATGATCAACCATCTATCAAACAACTGGAGACCGAGTATAAGACGGGATGGCGTCGTGATCCTGCGACCTCAAAAAAATTCAATAGAAGAAAATGTATTTACAAAGCTATTGAAAAAGGTTTAGAAAAAGGGTATCCTATTGACACCTGTATCCAGCTTTTAGAAGATTTCAGATTTATTGATAGTGACAAAAACTTGAAACAACCTATCGGTTGGTTGTGCCATGGAAATTTGCCTGTTGAACTGAAATAAAAGGGTGCACGTATACGTTGAGATTATAAGTCATATAAACTCTATCTTGTTTTCTTTATTATCTTTTAAAGACTTCTTTTCTTTTGTATTTTATGTTACATGTCATCTATGAGACCTGGATTTTAGATTGTTGATAGTGTTGGGCGTTTTGTATTACTACCTCTTTGATTTTTGTTATTTGTCTTATAATTAGTGTGTATATTTGTGTTGGACTATATTTTGTTTTTAATCAGCTATTTAATATATGTTTCGGATGTTTCCTTGTGATAACTTCGAATACATTTATACTTGATATCATTTTTGTATTTTGGTACGTTATTTTCAACTAAATCATCATTTTATGGTTCATTAAACTTTGTCTCGTATCCTCTAAGTATCAGGATATGCATAAATTCAATCAGATATGTTTCCTCTCTTAAAACTGGTTGCTCTTAAAAAATCGAAATCGAGCAGATTGTGGAAAAAAACTGCTAAACAATTTGTTCAATGCATAAGTGATTGTCTACTTTTACTGCGCGATCTTTTACACTGATTTAGAGAGGATATGTCTGGTCTTTTTGTTATTAATTATGCGATATACCGAAAAAGCCATGCCAATTCTTCTTTGTTGTAGCTAATTTTTTAATATTACTTCGTTATAAGGGTTGTCCGTTTCGATAGATTAATTGAAAATACATATCCTTTATTATTTTATCTGCTTGTAATTCACGTAAAATACGACTCAAATTAATAAAACTTCGTGCATATATATAAGAACGACTGGAACAGTATTCTACAAGTTCAATAAAATGAAATTACTGCGCTTTGTGCTAATATCCATTTCAATCAGTGCTACAGTAGATGGGTTCTATTTTAAAACAGACTCAGGATAGGTTATCAAAGGGCCTCTTTTACGAAGTTCACCTGATAAGATAATGCTTCTGTCTATTTTTCAGAGGACATTACTCGGATTTATCTGCCAGATACATTAGCCGTAATCATGTATTGAAAACGAATCTTGACCTTTTGTTATGCTTTTAATAGCATTTTCAGGACGTGTATTGTTGGAAGAAAGATCTGTTGTGCTGATTTAGTGTTGTAGCCATGAAACTTTAGTAAACTATCGGAACTAGATAATAATTCTTCAAGAAGGGTGCAGAGACGTCAACAAATCAATAGAGTAGGTAGGTATACATACCTTGTGGATTGCTATTACTCTGAATGAAGATATAACTTATTATTGGCTTGCTATTCAGGCAAAATCTAGTAGTCTAGGAGTGCGTACAGATTTTCCCAGGAACTGTTGAGACTCGTTATAGTTTGTCGTAATTGTTAGGACGTTTATATTTTACATGAGTATTCTGATCCGTATCTAGATATTAAGAGCATTTTTTGTGGTACTTCTTGCAGTATACCAGTGCGCACGATAAGATAAATCATCAAGAGTTAATTCTTCAGCGATGCCAGATTGCGATTCCGTTAATTGTGGAAAGCTTGACAAAAGAATTTGAACTCTTCAATGGTCATTCACCTATAAGAACGATAATAAAACTTCATTTGAAACGACAGAGTATACAAATGAGAGAATTTTTACTGGGCGGAGAACTCGCAACTCTCAAGAACGTGAAAACCATTTTCAGATCAATGTCTTACAATTGATATATGAAGCGTATTCTCAAAACAATATGCATTGCTTGTACTACATTTACTTAAGTTACACAATAATAAAAAAACATCACCATGATAAACTGACAAAAACAGGGCACAAATAAAATAAGAAGAACACAGATATCTGAGTGGTTTACATACTATAAATGGGCTTTTGTCCAAGCTGTACTTATACCGAAACGTCTTTCTCAGATTTCGCGAAGTGGTTTTATTTATTTGGCTGCAAGAAAGCATCAAATTTTTTTGAAAAAAAATTGACAGAGAGAGAAAGACTGGCTATCTTAACTACGTGAAACTTCGAATAACCAATAAAAATATCCAGAAGACTATGGATAGTTTAAAATCGACTTCTGCTTCTCCTGTTTTGACACTAAGGAAGAAAAAAAAGTCCAAGAAGGCAAGAATCAAGCTTATGAAACAACAACAAAAAGA
>JAJMCJ010000172.1:0-20369 GCA_030572875.1 Wickerhamomyces kurtzmanii | reverse complement strand
ATTAGACTTGAAGACAACTTAGATAAATCATTAGTACTTTGATATATTTTAAAGAAAAAATATTGTG
The DNA here is from genome assembly GCA_030572875.1 of Wickerhamomyces kurtzmanii. Taxonomy (NCBI): domain Eukaryota; kingdom Fungi; phylum Ascomycota; class Saccharomycetes; order Phaffomycetales; family Wickerhamomycetaceae; genus Wickerhamomyces; species Wickerhamomyces kurtzmanii. Next base: position 20,302 of record JAJMCJ010000172.1, on the reverse strand, counting down.
TTAGGTGCCACACTAAAAAAGTACACGTGATTATCACATGATCATTATATCTTTTTATCTTATATGAAAAAATGAAGATCAAGCTTAATCACTTAGTTTTAGGTGGTTCATCAGTGATAAAATGATAGAACCAGTAGCTTTATCATCTGACGAGATAACTCTTAACCCGAAGGCTGGGTTTGTGGTTAAGACCAAGCTTGTTTCTTCAAAAAACCTGGTTCCAGGAACCAAAATCTTTGTTAACATATGCTCAGATAATAATGTGCCATTACCTCCCGTTGAATTCAATCCGCAAATCGTGTATCCTCTGATTATGAATAACCAATGGGAAATTCCAATTATTGCTTCAAGTCATAGAATAGACAAGGATAAAAAAGGAAATCAGGCTTACGTTTGGGACTGCATCATTAACCACAAGTCTATGAGATGGATTCAATCGGATTCTCAGCTAAGAGAAATCCTTATCGAATGGTGTTTGGAGAGTATTGAATTTAAATCAGATGTTGAACTTTCCAGAAGCGATATAGCAGTTCCGAAATTAGTCTCTAAGGGACAACTGCAAAAGATAAAAATGCTGAAATCGGATCTGGATAGAAATAAATTGAACGACCAGATAAATGAAATTAAAAGTAAGATTAACGATCCGGTTTCGATCTTAGAAGCTAAAAGAAACATACTGGATGATGACTATAACCAGCAGATCCGCTTGAATATTGCAGAGCCAACAATAAACAGCACCATCACGAGGAAACCACTGATTCAAGAAATAAGAGATATGAAGATATCTTCACCACCAAGCTCGAAAATTACAGAGTTGGAGAGACCTAAATTGAAATTCCAAACTACAATAAGCAAGATGAACCCAGATGAGTGCGAGGGATATAAATTGAAATTAGAAATTAAGAGTGAAAACGATTCTTCTTTGGATTACGAACTAAGTTATGATAGTCTAAATAATTCCATTGTTTTGAAGAACATAAATCGAAAATATATAGGAACACTAGAATTACCTCTGCCTCATATCTTTGAAAAGCCTAAGTTCAAGTCATATTTCACTAAAGACACAAATAGCTTGTTTATCTTCATTAAATAGAAGATTGCATTTATTAATTTATTATTATTTATGTCGTTATTTTCCCTCTATATATAATTTAATGCCACACGAAATAAGTAAAATAAAACGTATAGATTCTAATGACTGCTAGGAGGGAATGCTAAGTTTTCTCTATGTGCAATATACTCTGAATCGGCATAACCTAAAACACTTTCCAATTCATCACTTTGCAGGCCTTTTATCTTTGATATCTCACCAGATGTATAATTAACTCTTGCTCTTCCAACATCTTTCAATTCAACATTAGGATCTAGTTCTCCATTTGGCAGTCTTGAACCAACTTTGATCGTTACACATTCGCTTTCATGGAAAGAACCTTCCACATCAATCACTCCAGCTGGTAAAAGACCGGCCTTGTTTTTTCTCGTTAACGCATTATATGCACCCTTATCTATTATTATTGAGCCATAGGATTTAAGGCCGTGGAGCATCCAGAACTCTCTATTCTTAACGTGTTGTGTTTTACCAATGAATCTGGTGTGCAGCGGAACCTTATTTATTTGTAGTTCTTTCAACTCCAATACTTGCTGATCCTCACTGCTTAGTTCATCATCATCTGAATGTACGTCTTGATTTTGTATATGCTTAACAATTTTCCATATATTTTCGGGAACCTCACTTTTCATTATTATCGTTGTTACACCAGCATTCGTTGCTAGTTCTGCAGCTATTAATTTTGTGGTCATACCACCAGTACCAACATCACTTCCGCTAGAGGAAGTGTTGACGTTCAGTTCGTTCATATCTTGAACAACCAGAATTGGCTTTGCATCTGGATTGGTCCTTGGATTATCGGTATACAAACAGTCAACATCAGTCATCAAAAACAAATAGTCTGCATTTATCAAAGCAGCAGTGATTGCAGATAAAGTATCATTATCGCCAAACTTGATTTCAGCTAGAGACAAAGTATCGTTTTCGTTAACTATTGGAACAACCCCCATATTCAAGAGCTCGTTCATTGTGTTCTTTGCATTCGTGTACTGGGTCCAATCAGAGATATCATTTCTGGTAATCAGGATTTGGGCAATTCGTTGATCCAAAAGTCTAAACAGGTTGTCCCATCTGCCAATCAGACGGCCTTGGCCTATTGCTGCCAAAGCTTGAACTTGGGCTAGTTTCTTTGGCCGTTTTTCCAATCCCATTGTCTTTAATCCAACTGCAATCCCCCCGGATGAGACTATCACAACTTTATGACCTGCTCTTCTCAACTTCACTACTGTCTCAACGATAAAGGACATAGTGGCTATTCTGGGCTCCCGCGTCACTTCGTCAACTAACGAGGACGTCCCAAGCTTAATCACAATCGTGTAATGTTTCTCTTTCGACATCTTAGCTCTTTAAGCAGTTCTTTTGGTGTTGCTGTTGATGTTGTTGATGTTGTTGATGACGATGATGATGAAATATTTTTTTGAAGAACCGTTTCGGGTTCATAACCGCCAGCTTAATTCAGAATTCATCAGGACAGCATCAACAAAGCACTATTAAAACACAAACGACGAAGCTTCACCAGAAGGAACTACGAACTTATTGGAAGGGTTCTTGGTCAATTATAATAATCTTGAAGAAATGGGTCACTACATCACTTTATCAACCTGTAATTTAAACCAATGGGCTCTAGATTTCGAAGGAAACAGAGACAGAGTTGTCGAGAGTATCAGGATAGCAAAGGAACAAGGTTCAACGTTAAGGGTTGGGCCTGAGTTAGAGATAACGGGGTACGGCTGTCTAGACCATTTTTTAGAGAACGACATCTACCTTCACTCGTGGGAGATGTATGCGTCGATTCTGTCTAACACTGAGACATATGATATACTGCTGGACATTGGAATGCCCGTTATCCATAAAAACGTTAGATACAACTGTCGTATCCTGTCATATAATGGTAAAATACTACTCATAAGACCTAAAATCTGGCTGGCTAATAATGGAAACTACAGAGAGATGAGATACTTCACACCCTGGGGAAGACCCCGTTATGTCGAGTCATATATTTTGCCCAGAATGATCCAAAAGATAACTCAGCAAACGTCTGTTGATTTCGGTGATGCTGTAATCTCAACTTTGGATACAGTCGTTGGTGCTGAAACGTGTGAAGAGCTGTTCACACCTGATTCTCCACATATCGCTATGTCCCTAGATGGCGTTGAAATCATTACCAATAGCTCAGGCTCTCATCATGAGTTACGTAAATTGAATACAAGAATGAATCTCATCAAAGAAGCTACTACGAAATGCGGTGGTATTTACTTGTATGCAAACCAAATAGGTTGTGACGGTGACAGATTGTACTACGATGGGTGTGCCTTGATTGTCATCAATGGTGAAGTTGTTGCGCAAGGCTCACAATTTTCCTTGAATGAGGTGGAAGTTGTTACTGCAACTGTTGACCTTGAAGATGTCAGAAGTTATCGCTCAACTATTTCAGCTGCTTTGCAAAGTACAACAACTCCTGTGTATAAAAGAATCCATGTTCCTATTGAGTTATCACCCAATTCTTTCACTTTCAATTCAGAAATTGTTCCTACCAAATCGAGATCGATCTTTTATCATACAGCAGAAGAAGAAATTGCTTTAGGTCCAGCATGTTGGTTATGGGATTATGTTAGAAGATGTAACGGTGCAGGTTTTTTCTTACCCTTATCTGGTGGTATTGATAGTTGTGCAACTGCAGTTATTGTTCATTCGATGTGTAGATTAGTGGTCCATGCTGCTAAAAACGGAAACCAACAAGTTATCATAGATGCAAGAAAAGTTGCAAACATGCCAGAGGATTGGATTCCGCTGGACCCAGTAGAACTCGCTTCTAAAATCTTTCATTCTTGCTTTATGGGCACCGAAAACTCATCAAAGGAAACAAGATTAAGAGCTAAGGAATTGGCTAACAGAATCGGTTCTTATCATGTTGATTTAAATATGGATAACTTAGTTACAACTGTTGTTAATGTGTTTGAAGTTGCGACTGGGAAGAAACCAATATTCAAAATTTTTGGTGGATCACAGATTGAGAACTTGGCATTACAGAATATTCAAGCTAGATTGAGAATGGTATTATCGTATTTATTTGCACAGTTATTGCCGTGGGTCAGAGGTCGTCAAGCTGGAGGGTTATTGGTTTTAGGTAGTGCGAACGTTGATGAGTGTTTAAGAGGTTACCTCACAAAATATGATTGTTCAAGTGCAGATATCAATCCAATTGGTGGTATATCAAAAACTGATTTGAAGAAATTCATTTCATACGCAAAAGTTAATTTTGATTTACCAATCTTGGAAGACTTTTTATCAGCAACACCAACAGCGGAACTAGAGCCGATTACAAAGGACTACGTTCAATCAGATGAAATTGATATGGGTATGACTTACGAAGAACTTTCTATTTTTGGTAGACTGAGAAAAATCAATAAATGCGGTCCATACTCAATGTTTATAAAATTATATCACGAATGGACCCCAAGATTAACACCAGCTGAAATTGCAGTTAAAGTTAAAAGATTTTTCTTCTTTTACGCCGTGAACAGACACAAGCAGACGGTTTTAACACCAAGTTACCATGCTGAACAATATTCTCCGGACGATAACAGATTCGATTTAAGACCATTCTTAGTTAACCCAACATTTCCATGGGCTAGCAAAAAAATCGACAATATTGTTTCTCAGTGTGAGGCAGGAAAAATCGCTAAACTACAAGATCTTTCTGTTCAATAGCTTATACTTTTTTTTATTTAGTTCGTGACTCAAATTTTAAATATATATATGACACTTAAACCTAGATTAATCAAGTTTTTGACAATAAATTGTATTTGCGGTTATTTTCAGAGGAAATTCTGCATGTAACCTTGTCATTTGCATCATGTTATCATAATTCTCTAGTTTATCAAAAGCGAAATCTGTTTGCGTTTTGTTCACTATTTTCAATGTTTACCCCAGTTAGATTTTATAGCATTTCTTTTCAAACTACTGTTTCTCTCCCAGAAATCAACCAGCGAGATGGCAGTCTTTCTTGGGACGTCCTCATGTAAGAAATGACCAGCATCGCTGAACACAATCAATTGATATTTGCCTTGCATTTGCCCAATCATCAGCTCTTTATCTAATCTGTCTGGTCCTGCTAGTATCAATAGCTTCGAAGTTGGGGCATTGACAAACTTCTGGGAAAGATCTTTGAACCAACCATCCCAATATGGTGACGTTTTTTTTAAGTCTGTAACCCATATGAATTTATGCAATTCTGTACTTCCTGTATTTTCTTTTACTAGCGAAGGTACAGAAACTACTGCAGACTTTCTGTTGTTCAATAGTTTTGTGCTTAGATGCCAATCAATGCATTCCTCAATTGAATCGAACCCATTTGGTCTGTTGTCTAAATACTTTTGCATTCCCTGTAGAGCAAAAATAGCAGTTTCTTCAACAATATCAAACATACCTAATCCTGTTACATTGACTGTTTTGATCAATTCAGTTATAGAATTCGTAAGTATAGATCCTCCTAAACTATGGCCTATCAGTATGAACGACGGTTGTGTTTCTTTAGATAACCCCAACTTTTCTCTTTTGATCAGTTCATTCACAACAAATACAAAATCTTTTTCAAAGCTTTCTATTGAATAGTCTTCATCAACTGCCTTTGTATTCCCGTGGCCTCTAGCATCAAATGTGAAAATACCAGAAACAGCTGACGAATCTTGCCCCTTTTGCCCACTACTCATGTACTCTCTGATTTCCTGACCAACCAACGAGAACGACAGCCCAGAAGATCCTGCACCATGGTGGAAAATGAATATCGGAGAATCCTGATTTAGTGGTGGTGTATAATAAGTATTGAATCTATTTCCCTCTGTATCTTCATAGATTTCATTTTTGATAAAAAACTCATTCCAAGTTCTCATCTCGATCTCTCTATTCAATGGTTTCCGCTTAACAGCTGATGACTCTAAAATATGACATGGTTTCACTGAACTGGTAGAGCTATTGTTGTCGTCGTCGTCTCCTTCGTTTATGCTGAAGCCAATGGCATTTTCAGATGCCTTTAGCTTGTTTTGAAACAACCCACGCTGGAAACTCGACATTGAATTGCTACTTTCAAGAAAAGTACCTGTATAAATGTTTATCAGCTTCTGTTTCTGGATATATATTGATTTCCTATCCTACTCAACCGTCTATTGTTTTGCCAACAGCGTTGGTTTATGTCTTTATCTGTCTTCATATCCAACTTCCGGAACTCTTTAAATCTATTTACGAGGGTTGGTCAAACTTATTTCTAAAATTCCCACTCCCCCACCCACATCAACGCTCGCAACCACACAACCAGAGTATATTAAAATTGCACAGCTACTACTGGACTCTAGTATATATATTTCATCGTACGCTTTCTACACAATTATATAATGTGTGCATTACGACCACGTATCCAGCTTTGAAATCCCATCAATCGGCTTTCGCTGATGTCTCGAATCAGTGAAGTTAATGTGTGTGTTGCTCATACCAAATATATATTATCTAGATCAACCAAACCTACAATCACTGGATTTCCATCCACACCAGTCTCAGTAACTGCAAAAGATTTATAAGCTTTGTTATGAAGAAACTGCTCCAATTCTTACAAGCATAAAGTATTTATCAATTTTAAAAATATGAAATTTTTGGACTCAGCTGGATTTATCACGACTGAAAGGATACAATTTATAGATTCCGTCCGTCCCCCGTTATTGAGCCAGCTAGGCTACGAGCCAGAGCCGGCTTGCTCAGTTCAGTTGCTTGCTTGATATACAAAAAACGGTACACTCTAACACAAGGACTCGGACCCAGCAACCGAAGAAGCTCTCATGGTGATGTGATGTGAGTAAACGTTGAGGATAATGGTGATCTGTCGTCAATTTGGTCTAGTGAGTGTGTGTGTGTGCAATGTAAGTATTAGGAATTAGTAGTAAGGTAGCAAGTAGTAGTATTATTAGTCGTAGAGCTGCCCCTCTTGATTGTTTTCTGTTTGGCATGCTTATGAAGATGAGTAGATACAGGAATTGAACGAGGATGTGAGCAAAGAAAGCACTGAGTCGATGTTGTGTGACTGTAAATTACCCACAAACCATGGAGTTTCTCTATTCTTGCTACAATCAAACAACCTGCTTGCTATACTGGAATAACGTTAAATGAAACCCACCTATTCAAGGTGATGGAAGATATTAATAATGAACTAAATCTATGCTTATAACCAAACTATACTATCTATGTACAAGTGATGAAGTAAGTATTTACATGTAAACTGACACAAAGTCTTTTTTTTCTGACTCTTTCTTTCACCTCAATCAATCCTCGTGTCGAGTGAAACCTTTTCTATTGTCGGAATCTTTTTGCTTTTTATTATTTTCAAAAGCATCAACATAAACATCTTTAATCTTTTCAAAACTATAATCATCGGCTCCACCATAAGCATCTGTATTTTTAGTCTTTTTGTCAAGTTCTTGTTTCTTCAATTTGATTTCTTTTTTCTTCAACTTTATCTGCTGTTTCTCGTAACTCTTGAAATCTTCGAAATCCTTATTTAGAACTGATCCTCCACTTTGAATCTTTGATTTTGCATCTAGTCCCCATAGATCACCAGCCTGCGCCTTTCTGGCATCATGGTAAATCTGATTTGAAAAAGATTTTGAAACAGTCCATTTCTCCAAATATCCTGACGAGGAACACAAATCTAGTACAACGTGGCCTTTTCTTTTCAATGGTTGTCTTAAAATACGCGGCCAATTTTCAACAGAATCACCTAATTCACCAATTGCAATAGGCGTATTCAATTTTCTGTTTTCTTTAATCTCTGTTATTGTTGAAGCCGAATCATCGCTTCTCTCAACTATTAGGTATGAATAGTTAGAAGTCTCGTAATCTTTACCGTTCAGTCTTCCGCTACCCGATGATGCAAGACCTTTAATACCAATACCATCAGTTGGTGTTGCCCATTTGGTCGATAATAATAAACCTTTTTTTAATTCAATTGAAAATTTTGGTCGTGTCACAGACTTTTGGAAATGGCACCAGTTTAACTTCTTTCCCATTGGGTAATCATAATATTTCGGTTTTAATGTTTGTAATGGACATTTCTTATGATGTGAACAAGGAGCTATGACCTTTAAATGATAATTTGGTTCCGATTCAACAAGCTTCTCCTCATCTACAATTTCAAATTCATCCATGATTTCTTTCTCAAAATTCAATTCGGATTCTTTGACTTGCCCAAACTTTGAATCTAGTTGCTTTGCCAGTTGAATTTCCTCATCTGTTACTTCAACTTTCTCAAAATTCTTTGGTTTCACTGATGCTCCACGAATCCACGGTTTTGGAATTTTTCCGCTTTCATTCTCATGATTTTCTGGCCTCAACATAATTTGTCTTGCTCTAGCAATAATTTCAAAACCTAATGGATTGCCTCTTTCAACAATAACTAGGTGACCATTCGGTTCAAGCAGTTGTAAATACACTTGCAAGTTATCGTCAACTAAATAAGGAAATCTCGACTCGTCCTGTAGCAATTGATGTGTTAAAATAATTAAATCATATTTCTTCGATGTGCTTAGCAGCTTATCCGACAGTTTTGTTCTAACCTTGATTTTTTTTGTCATTATTTCACCCACCAAATCGTTTGATTCTTCTATGTTATCTTCTTCAATAGCTTCACCAGTAGCATCAACCACATCTTCAACCTGTTCATTAATTTGTCTGCTTAAAATGATTTTAGCCCTTTTCTGCATCTCCAGATCCCCTTTGATAACCGCCTGTTTCAAAACTGGCTTGAAATCATCGCCCATAAGTTCGTTCAACGCAACAATACCCGTAGCTGGTCCATACCCTACATCTAAGATTTTCTGCGGATTAAAGCCATCGCCTAATCTTTTCTTCAACTCATCTAACGATTGGTAAATAGACGCATAGTTCTGTATGAACAACGACGAGATATGTGTGTCAACATCAGCTTTGCTCTTCGATGACCTATGCAGATTCTGCTCTCTCAATTCAACAAACAGATTAGATGCGTTTCTTCTTAAATTACTAGGAAGATGTAACCCCAATATGTTATTATTTATTGTCTTTGCTATGATTTGCGGCAGCTCAATCTGGTTTCTTGGAATTCTCCCTAGCAGTGTGTTATCGTGAAGTCTCGCCTCTCTTGCGTTTGAGCCCTTTATCAGCTCACCATTCGAATCTCTGTACAGACTACTGGCTGAGTGCTCTGCATCGTCCAAGAAGTCTTCTCGAGAGATGATCCTGATCTTCGACTCGACTGATGACGGAACCAAATCCTGGCTATGGTCTTTCACAAGCTGTCCAAACACTTCGCTCTCTTTGCGGTACGCAAACGGCAGAGTCGTTTTGTCTGAAGACAGCGATTCCGATACCGCTATCGTATTATAATCATCACGATCTTCGTTCTGTTCAGCCAAGTCGAGCTCGTTACTTCGAAAAGTCGACTTGAACCGCTCCATAAGTCTGGACTTGTTGGTAAAGGACTGTCTGGACCTATATCCAAACCTTAATCCTAGCATTCTTCTATTCTTTGTATATTGGTGGCTAAATATTTCAGAGAGGATCATATAAAAATATTTAAAATTTTCGTTTTTCTTATATATGTCTGTCATCTCTTTAAGGGTCAATATCTCATTATATAAGCATCTGATGGGCCAGCATCACCATGGTTCAAAACCAGCCAGAATTACTTTCTTCTGATAAAGTCTTTGCTTTCTCTTGAATTAATGAAACATTTCAGAAGAATTATAGATTTTTTGTTTCGGAAAGGCGAAAAAAGAAAAAGTTGTATATACAACACACCATACAACTAAGTAGAAGCATTGCAGTTTGTTATTGGGATTATATTCGAGAAGGAAGGAAGGAAGGTGAACTAGGAAGAGCGACACACTAAGACACACTTCACGAAATCTTCATTTTCAGTTTCCAGACACTAAGAACTGGTAAAGTCTTGTATATAGACATCCATTAGAGTTTAACGCTATATCCGGCACGGTTTGCAAGAATAAACTTATTACAGTTGGCACCTGATACTTTTCAGTGACTGAACTATTGGTGGAACGGATATACCAGCATACCGTTACGATAGTTTGAATAAAGCCAGCCATATTTGCCGCCTAGTCTAAGGACACGGAATATTCATAAAAAGTTGTTAAAATGATGGCACCAGACTCCCAGAAATCTTCAAACATTACGTTTCTGAACGAATCGACCCCAAAATCATTCAAAAGGGCCCAGCAACAACTGTCCACACCTCCTAAAACTTCCAGCGAAGCGCACTCTTCATCGTCGTCATCACCAACACTGACTTCCAACGCGTCAGTTAACCCGATAAAGAAAACGTCAAAGGGAAAGAGGATTCTGAACAAGATCTTTCACGCTGACCATGAGTCGATGTCATCGTCTGAAGACGACGATGACTATTCAGATGACGATGAAAGCATTGATATGAATGCGTACCAAGCCGAGATCTCGCCATTGTCGTTTAAAAACAACATCAAAATCGATGAGAATGAGGATTATCAAAGGTTTCTAGTGCAGCCAAAATACATTAAAGTGTTCAGGAGATCGAAAATTCTGACAAAACCGTGTAGAAGACTGTTTCTAGCACAGGAATTAAATAAACCGCTACACGATAAAGAAAATCAACCAATTTGGACCATGAAGTTTAGCCCAGATGGTAAGTATTTAGCAGCTGCGGGTAAAGATAAGGTGATTAGAATCTGGAAAGTAATTTCAAGTCCTTTGGACAGGCTAGAATTTGAAAGCTCAACGGATGGTTCAATTAATGACACATTATTCCCCTTGTCACCAATAGTTTCGAATGACTCAAGCAGCAATATACACAGCAGTGAATCATTGAACAAAAAAATCATTTATGCGCCAGTTTTCCACGACGCTCCAATTAGAGAATTTGTTGGACATCAACATGACATTCTATCGTTGGATTGGTCAAGAAATAATTTTCTGGTTTCAGCTTCGATGGATAAAACCGTAAAGTTATGGCACGTCGATAAGCAAACTTGCCTAAAAAGTTTTCTCCATGGCGACTTCGTGACATGTGTCAATTTTCACCCAAAAGACGATAGATTCTTTATAAGTGGTTGTTTGGATTACAAGTTAAGATTATGGTCAATTCTCGATGATGAAGTGAGTTTTGAGTACAATGTTGAAAAGCTAATAACTGCTGTCAGTTTTAGTCCAAGCGGTGAATTTGTCATTGCAGGAACATTTAGTGGATGTTGCGTTGTACTTGAAACACATAATCTAGAGTTTGTGTTTTCTTTTCAAGTTTCTAAAAATTCAAAAATAACAGGGATTGAGCCATATATAGATGAAATGGATAACAATGATTTAAGAGCATTGATAACTACAAATGATTCGAAGGTCCGATCGTTCTCAATAGCTACAAGACAGATAATTGAAGTGTTTACAGGACTAGAAAATACGTCATCACAGATCAAAGCAACCTTTTCAGAAAACAATAAATACGTGATATCAGGATCAGAAAATCACTGGGTATATCTTTGGAAAGTTAAAGACCACACATCAAAGAAAAAAAATAAAAGCAAAAATGATCCTCTTAGCAGCACCGGTGCCAATAATGATAAAAACAAAACTCACCACCATTTGCCAAGCTTTTTACATAACGATGGAACTAAGAACTCATCATACGCAGCATTTCACGCACATCATAAAGTAGTTACATGTGCAATATTTTCACCAAGGTCAACATCTAAATTGCTATCTTTATCAAATGATTATATCTTTGAGATAAATAACAAATATCAATCGTCGGAAGAAGATGCGGACAGCATCGGAGCAATAATCATCAGCTCAGATGAAACTGGACTCATCAGGATATTCAGACAGGACTGCTCAAGTGCGATAAGAAAGAAGATTTTAGAGTCAGCAATGAATACGAATCTGCCAACACCGGCTGCACCTGTGGCACACGTTTCCCTATCATCATCACCATGCTATATTCAAAAAAAAAAGTTCAATCCGGCACTGCTTAAAATAACAAATGCAGTTGTAGATTGTAGTGACGATTACCGACTTGGACTATTCAAACATTCAAATACCAGCTCATCATCGTTTTTATCGAGAACCAATTCATTCAATAAAAAACCTTCTACAAATAATTCACCCAACGTGAACTCAATTGCCATGACTAGAGGTAGATCTGAAACTGTCAACAGTTTAAATAATAGCGTATCAGCTCCAGCGAACTCATTGGTCTGCGACGTTTGCAACGGGAATAAGTTCAGTGCTAGAAAGTTGGGTAATTACTCAAGTGATATTGGATTGTTCTGTCTAGATTGCGGCAATGAGATGAATGTCTGAATAAGGTTTACCGGGACCAATATAGGTTAGGAGGTTTCTGTTTTTACACCGATTGTGTTTTATGTATTTGTTTACCATTTCCAATGTTTGTTTATTACTTACTGCATTGTAAAGAGCTATTTTTCATCTGCGGTTCTGTAGACGGAGTTCATTTTCCGTTTGAAAGATTGTGTGTTTAACTCATTCAAAATTTGATATATTTCAATGAAATTTTTGCAAGTATTGGATATTGAGTTTCAATAATGTGAGGTACAGGTACTTATCAGTAAGATTTAGTATCATTGTTTATATTATTGTTTTTATCCTAATGATCACCATTATCACAGAGATCTTTGAATCGGATTAGATCTCGCTAAAGACAACATGAAAAAAAACGTGAAAATTTCATTTATCTAGACCTGTAAATCTGTATTTATTTCACAACAAGTTCGTTCATCTATAATATACACGCAAACTTGATTCTTCGTTCTCTTCTGCCAAATAATGTCTGGCGATACACGAGCACCGTCGCAAAAAATTTCCACAGCTGGTTCATTCGTCTCAGGTTCTCTTGCAGCCTGTATGGCAGTTACATTCACGAACCCAATTGAAGTCATTAAAACGCGACTTCAGCTACAAGGTGAACTAACTGAAGCTAAATCAGTGCATAAAATTTACAAGAATCCATTTCAGGCACTGTTCGTAATATACAAAAACGAAGGTATTAGAGGATGCCAGAAAGGATTAGTTTGTGCGTATATTTATCAAATTGGGTTGAATGGTTGTAGAATTGGGTTTTACGAACCAATCAGAACTTCGCTAAACTCTTTTTTCTATTCAGACTCGAGCGAGCCATACAAGATTCAATCGGTCCCTTTGAACGTTCTTGCTGGTGCATTTTCAGGTATACTCGGTGCAATCGTGGGGTCTCCTTTATATCTTATCAAAACTCGTATGCAGTCATACTCTCCGCTGAAAGTTGGCGAGCAGACTTATTACCATAACGTTTATGACGGGTTGAGAAAAATATACGTGAAGGAAGGTGTCAAAGGTCTGTTTAGAGGTGTTGATGCGGCAATGCTGAGAACAGGTGCAGGCTCATCGGTTCAGCTACCTATCTATAACTACACGAAACATTTTCTCAAAGACAACAATATCGTTGCGGAAGGTCCAAAATTGCATTTGATTTCCTCAACTTTAAGTGGGTTCGGTGTTGCAATTGTTATGAACCCATGGGACGTTATACTCACCAGGGTTTATAATCAGAAAGGTGATCTATACAAAGGTCCAATCGACTGTCTCGTGAAAACCGTGAAAATCGAAGGTTTCAACGCTTTATATAAAGGGTTCACTGCTCAGTTGCTTAGAATTGCTCCTCACACAATCCTGACCTTAACTTTTATGGAACAAACAATGAAATTCGTTCATGGTGTTGAATCAAAATTTATCTAGTCTTTCTTTGTGCTTTATATGTACACGAATTTGAATTTACAAGTTAGGGCGAGTATATAAACGGCCTTGTTCCTGTCCATGTTACTTTTCGAATGGGCTCCGTCAAAGTTGTGCTGTGTAGTCGAACGAAATACGTGAAAGGAGCAATAGTAATAATTAACAAATGATAGATACTAATAAATAATTCCATGAAAAATTAAAATTAAAATTTATTTTTTCACAACAACAGAAAGTCTCACATAAAACTAAAAAATCAAGAAATTGAAAAATTCATAAATTTAAAGAAATATAATGGCAAATGACTCTATTTCTAGCAACTTTAGTATACAAAATATTTTGGATTAGTTAGTATTTTGGCTGACTATTTTGATAATACTAGTTTCTTAGAACGTTTAAAAGCATTTTATGTCTACAACCCTCGACAAAAATCCTCGGATATAACAATGGAGAATTATTTTGCTTCCATAACATATATATATATATATATATATAAATACATAATACACAGGTACAATCCAAGCATAGGTTAGAACCAATGGACAGCTCTACCGTTCGCATAAGTAAGCTAAAGACACTGTTACGCAGGTATTTCAATTATATACTAACACTGAGACATAGCTAATCTTCCTGATCTCACGACAGAAGAACAAGTTGAGTCGCTATTTTTGCCATTTGGTAACATTTTGAAGACCAGTAAAATCAGCTCAAGATCATATGACGTGAAATATGAAGAGATACAGGACTGTAATGAGTGCATAGCGAATATGAACGGGTTTAAATTCTTCAACTGTTATATAAGAGTGGTACGGGTCAACGACGACAACAAAGATAGTGGTAGCGACATCGTGAATGGACTGGCTGAGAAAAAACCGGTTTGGGAGCAGGACAATATCATCAGGAGTTTGACTAAGAATAAGACTGAAGAGAAAGTCTGAGGTGGTTGTACATGAAGTAGATACAAGGCTGACGAGGCTTGATTTGTGACTTGTAGTTCTTCGAGTACAGAAATAAGATAGAGATATGTGCAAAAACGCACTTACAGAAACATCCTGAATGAATGCTATTGAGTTACAGATCATGCATAGAACAATTATCTAAGAATAGTTATATATATAAAAAAAAGAAAGAATAGTGATACAAGATATATATATAAAAGGAACAATTAGGTATATAAGATAATGAAAAATTAACTGACATTAGTGGAATGGAGAAAAAAACAAACAAACATGAGGACCTTATGGTATAGAAGTGATCGTTATATAAATATGAATTGGGAATACGACTTATGTCAACTTGTTTTTTTGCAACTTCTTTGCAATAATAAAATTTTTTTCTTCATTCAAGATGGTAATTGTGTAACCTTCGTTTAGATGATAATATTTAAAAAAATTCAACGCCCACAACAACCCGAACAATATAAACACAAAGATATAATAATATAAAGATTGACACATCAGATATCATCCATAACATTTTTACCTTCTAGGGTCAACTTTTTAGCCCATTGTCTTGCTAAAATTGAGGCTTTCATGAATTTCTTTGAAGCGTATTTCTTGAAAAACTCTTCATGAACAACGGGTTGAATTAAATAATCAATAATTAATTGACAAACATTTGACATATCACTTTCTTTGTAACCACCAGAATAGTGGATTAAATTGTTGTTCCATTTTGATCTACCTAACATTTTTCTTGCTATATACATTGCAGCAGCACATGACAATGAAGGTAATATACCAATAAATTTGTAGTCAATTATTGAAATTTCTAACAAATATTTTGCGATTGTTCTTGTTTGAACATCATAGTCGTCAGCTTTTGAGATTCTTCTCAGAAAGTTCATTGGATTTGGGTAGGATAAGTTAAAATCCAGAATTTTTAAAATATATTTTTCAGCATTTAGAATTTCATCTTCTGTATAACCACCATCGGTAACATAAGAGTAGTTTTTAACACTTGGTGAATAAACTTCCTCATATTTTGCAGCGATAAACAGTGAGCCAGTAGCTAGTAACTGTAGTTTATCAATTTGTACAATTTCTTTTGACATGAATCTATCCATTGTATTAATTGCTAGAAACAACGTTTCCGGCAATAACCTGAATCTTAAATGGACTTCGACAATCCAATCAACTAGAATTGATCTCATTTTTGGTTTTAAGTTTTTTTGCCATATCAAGTATGTCGAGTCAGGCAACGTTCTCTTCTCTAGAACGTGTAAATACTGGAATATTTCAACAACATATTCAGAAACCATTAATGGATCGTCAATGTCTTCCTCGTCTAAGTCGTCGTACTCGTAATTAATCTTAACTTTCTTCAAATCACTTAAATGAGTTTTCTCAACTAAATCAGTTGACGACTGTGTGGCGGATCTCTTTAAAGGTAATTTTGCATGGTGGATCTGCTGCTGTTCTTGTTTTTGCCCAAGCAGCTTGCTGGTTGCTGCCGCTAGTGTTGTGTTGGTTAAATTCGACAGAGCAGCTCTTGATTGTTGTTGTTGTTCTTGTTGTGATTGTTGGAACACCTGCGTGGTTTTCACCAACGAGGTTTTTGACCTTGTTATACGAATGTTTTTATCAATTACATTTTCATCGCGAAAGATGATATTATTCTGATAATCGATGTTAGTATCACATTGGACTTGGATCCTTCAAATCATAAAAAAATCAACGTACAGTAGACATTTCAATTTAGCAAATTTGACGGTATAGATGCTGCGAAAGTGAACAGAGATGATGCTGATGATGATATGGTAATAAACAGTGATCTACAATGATTGGTAGTAAAGAGAGAAAAAAGGATGTCAAAGAGATATACTGCTCAATAGAGAATATGTTTTCTGTAATTGATGGTTTTATCACAAAAAAAAAGGATGGATACAAAACACGAAAAAAACTAAGCATCGTTACATAACCATATATATTTCCTCTTTCGACCAAAAATAAACAATTGCTTATGTAATTAATTTACTTATTTCCTAATTTGGTTTTTAAGTCTTGGTGCGTTCTTCCTTTACTGATTGCGTGGGACTTTCCTGGTACAGTATGGGGAAGTGCACTGTTTCTATAACTATCACTATTTAATAGCTGTTTGGAAATTTTAGAAGCAGGCTTTTCATACTCGATGAGACGAGCAGAGAGACAGAAGCAAGGTCTGAACAGGGTCTACACAAACGCAGACACAACAGCCGGTAAATGTACTGGATCTTTTCTTCTCGGGCATCTACTATTTTACACAACCTGGCATGCTAAAATTGGTTTATTAGCTATGTGTCCAGGAATCGCGACAAGCTGGTACGTAGATATGCTGTCAGGTGTATATGCCTGGCCTAAGTGACGGTGCGTAGCAGTGTTATCAGCCAAAATGGCACGGTACGGTCGTCTGGTGTACTTTCACAATGTAGCTACTGATAAATATAATAAATATCTAGACCATATCGTGGATCTTGACTATTAAGATACAATAGGTTGAACGAATAAGACATCTGGATATGGTATACGGACGTATATATATATATATATGTCTGTATATGTATTAGTGGTGGAAAAAACACCGGTTTTTAACGATTTCTTTCCATCAAGCCATCCAATACTGCCTAAATCTGCTCTGGAGAGATTGACTAGATTACTGCCTTGATGAACATGAACTTGACCATGTTAACGTTCATGTTGGTGCTCGTCTTCATGTTCGTCTTGACATGGTTATGGAGCACTTTCGAAGCATTGGACTTTAGAAAATTTATATTTTGCCATCACGGCAACTGACACCAAGACCAGCAGGATCAGCAAAAGCCCAAATATGAACTCCACAAAGTTTATAAACATATACGGGAAACATTTCTTTCTCAGTAATGTTATATGTAAACCGCAGAATACAAAGACCGCTTTTAGTCTAGGGAAAATTTTGTTACAAAATGGGTCAAAACTCGTGAATAAACCATTCATAAATGTACTAAAATCAAGTTTCTTGCCAATTAAGCAAGGATTGATGAGCACTGGCAAAGCTGTCAAACTAAATAACGCGTCGCTGGTGTTGAAACATGGGTTGTTTTTTAAGAGATCTTTCAATTCAAGCGGGAAGTCGTCATCCAAACTTCAGATAGTATTAAACAATTTCAAAACTAACAAGACATTAAGAGACTGTACTATTTTCACAGTTCTATTCTGCATAGGAACAACACTGGTAGTTCCCGCTTTATTTCAGTACACACCACTGAGCTATTTCCAGAAGCATCCAACCCATTTAGTGTACTCAATCATTGCTATCAATGTTGGTGTTTTCGGACTATGGCAAGTTCCAAGATATTGGAGAGTCCTACAGAGATACGCCTTACTGGAAAAAGATTTCATGTACTCTAAATGGAGTATGATTGGTAGTGCGTTCTCCCAACAAGAATTCTGGCATCTCGGTATGAACATGTTGGCGTTATATTCATTTGGAACCACACTAGCAGTTATGATCGGTGCTTCGAACTTCACAACATTGTATCTGAACAGTGCTGTAATCTCGTCATTAAGTTCGATGATATATCCAGTTTTGTTCAATCTGTCTACTAGGGTAGCGAGTCTTGGTGCAAGCGGTGCTTTATTTTCCGTGTTTGGTGTGTTTTCGTATTTGGTTCCGAATGCAAAGATCTTGTTTTTCGTTTTTCCAATACCTGGTGGTGCTTGGATTGCGTTCTTAGGTGCTGTCGCATGGAACGTTGCAGGCTGTTTCTTCAAATGGGGTAGTTTTGATTACGCTGCGCATTTAGGAGGATCTCTTGCTGGTGTGTTCTACGGTTGGTTAATCAGTGAAAGAGTGAGAAAAGAGAGGGCATCAAGAAGAAGTCAGAGTCGTTGGGGTTAAGCATGCACCCGTCCCTAGTCCCTCGTCCACTTCACAACTGTATATAGAATCTACCATAAATATAATTATAAGTATAAATATAGATACACAAACACCTATTTCTTGAACAAACTTTCCTTAACAATATAGCACCCATCGATCTTTTCATGACTCAGCGACAACGGATCCCAACTCTCAGATACTTCGCCCTTTAGTTCATCTTGTTTTTGTGAATTTATTCTATTAATTAGTTCTTCAAACGTCAATGGCTTCGAATCCTGCTTCAATACTCTAGTGTCTTTAAGCTGCTGATCGTCAGCAAGCTTGATCGAATGCAGATGTTTTATAAACAGTACCTGTGACTTCAGTATCCAGATGAGTTTATGTTCTTCCCTCTCATCTCTAGGCAATGGTAAGCCAGAGAGCTTCAGTAGTTTATGCAGTAGTGTTGAGTCAATTGAGTCGAAATCTTGAGTCAAACTCGAAGAATCTGTTGCTGATTTTGATTTCGTATCTGACTCTATTCTTAAACCATCGATATCGTTTGCTCGATTCATATCTGAATCGGCTGAATCTTGACTCAACTCGTTGTACAATAGTTTCGTAACTGACCATGATGGCTTGGAGAGATAACTTCTGATCTCTTGTGGTGATCTGAGTTTTTCACCAATAAGTGTCGTTTTTTCTTGATTTAGATAAAAACTAGTGCTGAAATGTCTTCGACCTCTTAGTCGTATTGCCAGCTTCATCAATCTTCTCATCTCATTAAATATCCTGCCAGATCTCTCTTTATAATGTCTGCCTGGAGGTTTGTTTTTGTGTATTTTGGAGAAAAACTAAAAGACCGGAAATAGATAATTTCCGACAGAGACGAGGGCTCGGTTTAAAAATTTTCACGATGAGATGAAAAAAAAAATTTTATATTTCAGTATTATATTTCATAAAACAGAAGATATACAGGAATCTAGATTTGAGAATGGCTAAAATCAAGAAGAGAAACACGAGAGGTAATGCTAAGAATTTTATCACACGTACACAGGCAGTCAAGAAACTCCAAGTTTCTTTAGCTGATTTTCGTCGATTATGTATCTTCAAAGGGATTTATCCTAGAGAACCTCGTAACAAGAAGAAGGCAAACAAAGGTTCCACAGCACCAGTCACATTCTACTATTTTAAAGATATCCAGTATTTGCTACACGAACCGGTGTTGCAGAAGTTTAGAGAACACAAATCTTTTGCTAAGAAACTAACCAAGATCCTGGGCAGAGGAGAAGTTGGCGACGCAAAGAGACTGGAGAGTAATAGACCAAAATATAAGTTGGACCACGTTATCAAAGAAAGATATCCAACATTTTTGGATGCTGTTAGAGATATTGACGATGCTCTGAACATGCTGTTTTTGTTTGCGAATATGCCAGCAACTGATAAAGTTAGTTCAAGAGTCACAAAAGATGCCAATGCTATTTGTAACCAATGGTTGGCTTATGTTGCTAAAGAGAGATCTTTAAGAAAGGTTTTCGTTTCAATCAAAGGTGTATATTACCAAGCTAATGTCAAGGGTCAAGAAGT
>JAJMCJ010000171.1:0-20450 GCA_030572875.1 Wickerhamomyces kurtzmanii | reverse complement strand
TCAATATTTAATAACTTATCATTTAAAGCCCCATATACCCATTCATTTTCAATGACGACACTACAATCCCATCTTTTCTCTCTCCTAATTAAACAGTTTGAAACAATCATCTTGGCGTCCAACCAGGTCTTTGAGTCCCAAGTTTTATCTTTACTATCGTCGTTGAATAAATACCAATCCCATTCGACTCTTGCAATTCTATGTGCAGTTTTTGATCTTGTTCTTATCGATATATTTCTGGATGCATTGGGAGGTGGGTCAAACGGTAACCTACCTTCCATTATAGCATATAATAAAACGCCCAATGCCCAAGTATCAGTCTGTCTACCATCATATGGTAAACCCATTAGTAACTCAGGTGGAACGTAATCTTCAGAACCGCATCTGGTTGTCAATAACGGATTCTCAGGGTCAATTCTTCTTGATAAACCAAAATCCGTGATTGTTATAATAGGCTCATCATTAAACATACTCAATCTCAGAAACTCGTCAACTGAATAGTTTACTAAAATGTTCTCCAATTTTATGTCTCTATGAACGATGTTATGCTTATGCAAGTAATTGACCGCAACAGCAATCTCTGCAAATATACGACGCACTAAAATTGGACTAAGTCTGTTTCTGTAATTTGAAGCCAATTCAAATAAATCACCTCCCTTACAATAAGGAAGAACCATGAAGCATTTGTTTTGATCATTTGAGGTTGCTAATAAATGAATAATACAGGGATGTTTCATTGTTCTCAACAAATCTAACTCTCTTATCAACGAACTTTCAACCCTTGACTTTGTTATAATATTGGTAGGTAGATCGACTATTTTGATAGCAACCCTTTCAAAGATTGATTTTGCTGGCTTTGATGATGGAACTAACTCACCTAAAACAACAGAGCTGAAAGTTCCTCTACCCAAATCTTTAATAAATTTCCACGTATATAAAGTGTTGAACTGGTCAAAACTTCTATAATACAAATTATCTTTATTTATTTCTCTTTCTTTCGCAGATTCACCAACCTGTTTATCGTTATAGTTCAAAGGCAGTTCTCGTTCAATATGTGGTATACCTTTCTGCTGGGCTATGAGAGATGCAAATTTTTTTGTATCTAATATTGGTGTTGATATTACTCTTTTGCTTCGATTATCCTTATTTGTGATTGAATTGGCAAATTCATGAGGTGTCAAAGAAGCTTTTGGTACTAGCGATTCAAACGGTTTATATTCTGATATCATTCTATTACTTGTGTGACTCTCGCCTGAGTTATTGTCAATATTGATATTGTTCGAAGAAGGTCTCATTATCAAAGAACCATATTTCTTCTTCTTTGATGGAGAATTGCTTTGAACTATTGGTGACGGTAAATGTATAACTGACTCAAAATTTGGAGAGGTTTGATTTGGGGACTGTAATCTGAATGTACTGTTATGTAAACTCTTCGTATCTGGTGTTTTTAATTCGGTTATATCTGATGCTGATGCTCCTGTTGATGTATCAAGGAATAAAGAATCATTGGTTTGCTGATTCTTCTGGTTTGGTGCATCTGAATTGTTCAAAAACTTATTTCTGAACCCTAGACTGGGCTCTCTAGGATACTGTTCATTTGTCATTGCTTCTTCTTGCTTATTGATTATATATCTAATTGAAGAAGATTGATGACATCTAATTTATTTGATCCACCAAGCAAATCAATTAGGTGTTTTATTCAAAAGCCACTAGAAGCTTAATTATTTTTCCAGGAAAAGAGTGGACCCAATTGATTGCTGATTCTGTTTATATTTCTTCTAAATTTCGTGTAACTAAGCCTTTATTGTCTTTCTTTAGTTAGATTTATGAGATATTTTTGTACACAATAGCAAAAGTTACTTCTTTAGGCAATAAACTTTATTTACAGTTATTGTGTATTAGAGAAACTTATTTGCTTTCTTCAAAACAATTGGACACAAAACAGTTTTTTGCAAATAAAAGAGAGATTCAACAAATAATTAAATATTACCAATATTCAGCCATATATGGCATTATATATAGAAGAGACTAAATTTATATAGAGATATTATATAATCATGTAATTTTGGATGATGCAGCATATTATGTTTTTTTTTGAAGAAAAACATTATTATCCTTGGGAACTGACGAACATATTGATAATCAGCGAGCTAACCAATATAACCGTAGAGAAAGAAATTCAATAAAGCTTTTTCTTCTACCCAATAAGAAGTTCATCAAATAATCAGAATTATTCGCTTAATTTTCTTTTTTGTCAGGCTTTTTTTCATTCCATTTGTTGTTTGTGAGTTGAATATTGTAATATTTGACTGTCTGGCGTTATCAGCAAACGGCAAATATCAAATTACATCTGATTGTATCTTAGCATTAAAAAGATCTCTTTATATTTCTAAGATAATATTTGCCACGCCAGGCGCGTTGGCATCTGACTCAATTATCAAGCATCATTCATCACATCATAGACCTTTATCCGCCCAAAATGAATCAAGTATCAACAGCAATAACATTATCAAAAATTGTTCCACCACTTCCTCATATAACCACAAACATTGTTCCTCTATCCCGGGTTCTGAAGAACTTTTCAGAATTCTGCTATTCAGAATTATTTCATGTTATTCAAACTTTACAGTCCTCTCAGACAGATTCTATAAAGAAGAAGAGCTTGTTGGAATTGATTATCCATTTAAGAAAAGAATTCATAAGATTATTTGTGCTTACGAAATGGTCAACATCTGCTGCTAATGACTTTAGCCAGCTGATTGACTTGTTATCGTGGTTTCGAACACAATCTTCTCATTTTCAAAATCTAATTTGGTCTATGAAATCTCTAAATCAATCTTTAGCCTCTGCAAAATTGCCAAATCCTGACATAGTCACTGCTTTAGAGGTTTTAACCAACGGTAGGCCGACTTTGCCTTCATATAATTTAATCAAATCGAAAAAACTTTCTTCCAAAACTATACTGAATACATTGAGAAATTTGAATGTCATATTATCAATAAAACTTTCCTTGAATGAAATACCAGAGCCTTTCTTGAATTACAAAATTAAAGATGGGAGGGTGTTTTTCAATGTTGAGAATGAATTCCAAATCACTATATCTTGTCTTGATGAAAATTCTCCATTCTTTCTAATTGACTTCAAATTTCTATTCAATGAAAATATCAAGCCTAATAATTTTAAAAATTTAGAGAAAAAATCAAATGAATGCTTATTGAGATATGGTTTAAGTGGATTATATAAAATGCTACATAGTTACTCAATCACATTCAAGCTATATCTAATATATCTAGATTTGATTGACTTGAAACACAATGGTGTTTGGGAATATAACTTGAAATTTATCTACAAACCTGACAGGAACTTCATAATATTGACGTACTGGATAAACACAAATTTCAGAAAATCTTTCATTGAAATTGGTTTGAACAACCAGGACCAGTTGATTTATAGATGGTTCAAGAATGGCGAAATAACCGAAACTTTTGACCAAATTGAGTTTGTAAATATTGAAGACTTATTAAATTTGATTACATTCGAGCACTCAAAACAACTAGTATATGATATTACAAATAATGCTGAGAATTTCAAGAGTGTAAACGACTTTGAAATTTTAATTGATAACTCAGTAATATTTTCTATGAACAAAAATTCTGGTTCTTTTTATTTTATGAATCCTAATCCGTTAGCTTTAGACTTTCAAAATAGAATCAATAAAGATCCGAACAATGTGTCTAATTATTTGGTGAAGCTTGTTTTAGAAAGAAAGAATTTGAAAATTTCCTCAATTTTATCAGCAACTGGTTGGATTTCAAATGGTATCATAAAGTTAAGTCAGGATGAGTTTAAGAAGTTAAAAATTTTCATTTATGGAATAGATGAGAATGACTTGCAAAATAATTCCAAAATAAGATTTTACCGCCGCAAAGAATGGCCATCTAATTGGTTTTTAATAATTGTAATTTTTTCAACTGAAATAAAATCGTTTATTGGTAGAATCAAATCAGTGAATGGGATGTGGCAGATCAATTGGATAAATGAGTTAAGTGTTGAAAGAATTGATTATAAAAATAATTTGGATAACATTTGTTCAAACAAAATTCTTAATCATCTAATTGTGGATGAACTAGCCAAATTCAACTCAGTTTGTACGTTCATTGAAAATGAAGAAAAAAATAACGAGATTTTGAAAAAACTCGAAATATTGTATCACGAAAACGAATCGATCTTTTTGATAAATACAGATTCACTGATTTCGATAACAAATTGCTCACAGAATTTATATTTAACGGTCAGGCTAACGAGTAATAAATTGAAAGTTTCGCTGTACGGTAAATTGAAAGATTTGAATTTAGTATTCATAAAAAATAGTGATGATTTAACGGTAATGGATGACTCAACAGGATTCTTTCAAATTGTGGATCTTGTGGAATCAAATGAATCAAATATACTTTCAAGAATTTTATTGAAATTCCAGAAATTATCAAATTTGATAAAGTTGATAAACCTGTTAAATTCAATTGAAAAAATCGAAATAATAGAAGTCAATAACTTAGATAGACTAGTTTTTAAATACTCAGATGAACACACAGGTGATTTAATAATAAATTCAAGCTTAAGTTCAATTGAACTTGACTTAGAATTGTCATATTTCAATCCCCATTTTTTTTTGTTAAATTCACTGAGGAGTTTTTTAAGAGTCCATGGCGTTGATTCATTATTCAAATACTTAGTTTTGACGTTACCATTAGTTGAATCACTAAAAAATTTGAGTTACTTCAATGATACAAATTTTGATAGGCTACCAAGAATCTCATTTAACATAATAAACAACAATGTTGAAAATTTCTCAATCCTCTATAAAAATGAATTTAATAAGCTATTTAGAGTGAATATTGAATTAAAAAAGAGAAAAATGTTCTTCATATTTATTAATGAAGACGAAATGTTAGATAATTCTTTTAAGGAGATAATCAGCGAAATCAGGGATTTTTTCTTTAGATTAGAAAGTGATTTTTTCAAAAACGAATCAAAAGTATATAAATTAATACCATTGAATAATGGAATTTCATGTGATGAAAGAGGTGTCAGTTATATACTTTCTTGTATCCATAATAAAATAATAGAATACTACAGTTGAGGATTGATAGAAAGCTCAATTCAAGTATTTCATGCATGCTTTTGAGCAATATATTTATAATGCTTATTATTATCAGTTAGTTGAGTATACGTATATATACGCTTGTATAGTGTCATAGTGTAGAATTTGGTTAGGAGTGAATAACGAACGAAATTTCTTCATGCCATTGTCGTGACTTTAAACAATAAAGAAGTTGAGAAGCAACAAATTAGATGCGAACGGTAAGTACAAAAAAACTGTATTCAGATTACCAAAAATTGAATAAATCATATATATATAATAGACTATAAATAATAAATAGTTAATAATACATAATAAATAATAAATAAATAAATAAATAAATAAATAATGGAATCAATAAATAATTAATAAATAAATAACTTTATATTCGACCATCTAGTAATGACCAGGGATTGGAGTGTCTAAGCTTGGAGGAATGTTTCTTTCAAATTTAGTACCACCTGGTCTACAAGGAGGGATTATTGGATCAGGGTGTCTGTAATGGTAAAGGATAGACTCAGTTTTTTCCAAAATCATCTTTTTTTCAATTAGTTTAAAAGAACATGTATGCAAACATTTATACTTACTCTCAGCTCTTTAGGATCAGATACATTCTTATTCAATTCAAATTTCCCTCTTATTTCAATTGCCTTTTGTCTGAATAAATCTCTTCTATTAATCCAATTTTGCGACAGTTTCAATGAACGACGATATAGTGAGGTTACCAGTTTTTTATTTGCTGATGAAAATGGAACAACTGGTGATGACATCCTACTCTATTTTCAATGGTTTTCTGTTGTCTTTTTCTTTTTATTGTTGCTTTTTCCAGTGGTGTTCTGTTTCAACAATAAATAAATTCAACGACGAGTGAGTTTTGATAATTCTATCTATCTAAGGAGAACCGAGTTCTGACAGAATACATCAATCCGAGGGTCGTGATTATCTGTTGGATCACGTGACACAGAAGCACTTCATTTAAAATACCAATAACTGATGTTTCCAGCTTTTATTTTAGCGTATACACCGTATTGTCATTACTTGACTCGTAATGATAATGAAATAATAATAAATGCATCTTCGGTTGATCCGTTCACTATAGAGGTAAACGATCATCACATATTTCCTAATCCGGAAGCATATATATAATGTGAGCAGGGTAACTTTGTACTGTATACATCACATAAAACACAAAACTGATTCGTTACATTCTTGTTTGGTTTTGTTTCTACTTGATCTTAAGGCTCAGAAGCTAGTCAATTATATATGTATCTATATCAGTAAACCGTTTAATTGAAAACATCTAAGGGACTCAACGCTATGTTTGAAATCTGGAATATTTATATCAACCTTATTAAAGATACTGTTGAATCAGTTAAATATAAATGGACAGCGCTTATTACGAAAAGTTTTGGCCTTGAAGATAATAAGAACGGTAAGTGTAGCTGATGTATCTGATTCTTTTTGGGAGAAAGTACCAATAATAAATTTAAGCGCTGGCAAAATCAATTCAACCTCCAATATACGTTGGAATTGTTAACTATGATCTATATAACGATGATAATTTTAACTACAAAACTCACGATTTGCAGTTAAACGAGCTTAAAGATTTTGATATAGTGGGCGGTGTTTCTACTGAATCAGACCTAAGTAACGAGAATGACGTGTGTGACTCCTTGATCGAATCCATCAAGCATCCGACTCCATCGATTGCAACACCAAATAATACCATTAGCTGCTCCATTAGTGATTCTGAATTTTTGTACAGCGTTTTTTTTTCAAATCAAACTTTCTCCACTATTCCTTATCTAATGATGTTGTTTTTGACGCTCGTTCTCACAGTGAAGTACTTTTGGTTTCAGTATAAATATGAAACGATTGAAGAATCTGCGCAAAGCTTTTCTGATAAATCAAATCTGGAAAATTCGATTGAATTGTGCGGGAGTGAGAAGACGCAACTTGATCTAGAAAGTTCAGACTCAGTGGCATCAGTATTGTCTGCTCAAAAAGAAGAGGATACAGACTCGGTGATTTTAAGAGTCATTAATGATTCGATTCACTTAAAGGAGACAGACTATCAGCAATTGAATAATAGTAACAGAAATCTTAGTAATGATTTCATTATTAGGAAATACGAATGTGAATCAACGGATGCGTCTCCTTCATTTATTCCCTTATTGCCTATAGTTAACACCATTACTCCAACCAATACTCCAGAAAATGTTTCGACTCTATATGATGATTTATCGATTGAAGTACCAAAAAGTATCAGTCTAGATCATAGTATAGGCAATGTAAATGATTACTTTGATAGTGTGATAACAACAAGCTCACCTAAAGACTCAATTTTACATAATGTATATGAATCTTATTCTGCAGTTGAAGAAAATACTAAAAACAAAATAAATCATATGGAATCCCCAGAGAAACTAAAGGAAATCTCAAATAATTCAAAGTTATACTCCTTGCAAAAATCAAAGTCTTTCTTCTCAAAACTTCCGATACCAAAATCGAACAATTCAGATTTCAGCAGATCTCCAATGAAGAATAGACTAACAAAGTTATCACCAATTGGGAAGACGGTGGTAAAACCCACGGTGTGGTTTGAAATTTCTTCAGAAATTGAAAAGATATTCAACGTAGAGTCTTTAGATCAAGAAAAATATTTAATTGAAAAATACGGTAATGATATCGTGATTAACATTGACGAAGAATTATTAGACAGATTAACTGAAAGTGATATTGAACTCATCATTCAACCATTTGTAGGTAAAGAGACATCAGAAAATTGGCAATCAAGATTTGAAAATCTTGATATTCTCATATCGTATACTCGTCTGCATAAACCTTTAAGGTTAAACAATTATTTTCAAGATAAAGTTTATGAGAATTTAGATGACATCTTAGCGCTAACTGAAACATCAAGAAGTAAGTTATTGCAAAAATCTATAATATTTGTTAGAGATTTGATTTATTATGGTCAGAACGAGTCAATATCAAAAGAATTATTTGTCGGTTTACTTCATGTTTTGATTTCATTAACAAAATCATCAGAGCATTCAAAGTTTATTCTGAATGCTTGTTACAAATCATTATGTCATATGATTCAATCAATAACGTTACTGAATTTTCAAGACAGTTTTGAATTAATGTTCAACAATATCTTGTCTGATAAATTACTGAAAGGAGAAAAATTCTCTTGTTTGCTACTTATTAAATATTATATATGTGTCAATCTTTACAAATTACAAAATCAGACAATCAGAAATCATAATCAGTTCATTGAAATAATAATCTCAAAACTCCTACCTTTTGTTACAAAATTGTCAAATGATAGTTACCCAAAGACAAGAGCTGAAATCATACAAATATATCTCATATCGCTGACATATTTTCCCCACTCAAGAAATATATTGTGCTTTTATAATTCTTTTCCAACTTTCATTAAATCACATTTACAAGAACCGGTGATAAACGAAGAAACAACTATAGCAGAGACACCGAATATCTCATTTGTTTCATCAAGATCATCTCTTGCACCAGAATTAAATTCACCAATTGACTCTGATAAAGAATTGCTAATGGAGGATGAAAGAAGTATTATTCAAAGTCCCGTATTCAATACATTAACAGCAAGTGACTTTTTTTGATTATGTTATTTCTTGTAAAATGTCGCTGATCGGCGATGGATATGTATGTAACTATTGGTCTTGTATGTTTTGTTTATATATGATTTAAATTATACGTTGCAAATTTTGAACCAGATAAATCTCTAATGTATGTTCAAACACAGGCTACTACTAGGAGTAAAAATTATAAAAAAATGATTTCGCCCAGGATCGAACTGGGGACGTTCTGCGTGTTAAGCAGATGCCATAACCGACTAGACCACGAAACCACTAGATAAGTTTAATTCTGAAGAAATTAATCTATTTCAAAATTAATAGGATCTGGTAGTAGTTAAATAGTTAAATATAAATAAAATATAAATAAAATAAAATTGAAAAAAGTAGTTCTACAGTTTTAATCAGAATTTCTTATTTTATTCAATGATACTGAAATTTCTTAGAAAAAAGATACTTTTTGAAGTTATCTGAAGCCGAACGAATAAATTCTTCCATAAACTTCAGAGGAGCAAAGCATGAAAAGTAAAGATCAGTCAAAATGCCAAATAAAACATCACGCCCTCCAATATTGGGCCAAACTATGTAATCTATCGATAAACATTGGCAATAAAGCATTAACACTGTCATTAATCAGATTTTGAAAATGAATGATTGCCTCTTCTTCGCTCATATCTAAACAAAACTTTTCTTTAACTTTCAGAACTGCTCTATCAGGTTCAATCTTGATATCAGGAATGTTTGAATCTCTCATCAATTC
Source organism: Wickerhamomyces kurtzmanii (assembly GCA_030572875.1). NCBI lineage: Eukaryota > Fungi > Ascomycota > Saccharomycetes > Phaffomycetales > Wickerhamomycetaceae > Wickerhamomyces > Wickerhamomyces kurtzmanii. Next base: position 10,930 of record JAJMCJ010000171.1, on the reverse strand, counting down.
AAAAAGATTGAGAATCAAATTTGAATTTTTTCTTAATATTGAGTAGGCAACAAAGCAGTAATTTCTGAACTTATCATAATTCAATGAATTTGCACCACCAAAACCATCAATAATCTGTGGAGGTAATTTCATGAGAGGAGGAAAAGGTTTTGGATCTTGGCCTAATATATAACCAAAATCAGCATGAAAAAAATGACCGTCGGGGCAAATTAGCAAATTATCTAAATGACGATCACCAACACCTAAAATATAGGTGATAACACAATAGCCGGCGCAGGACTTCACAAAGTTATCCATAACCCAACTTTTGACACCTAGTTCTTCCGCTTCATCAGGATAGTAATGCTTCAAATAAGGTAATATGCCATGGTATTTATTTAAGACACTTGCTAAAGTATTATTTGGAATAAACTGAATAGCACCCGAGACCGGGTCAGTTGCAAGAATTTTATATGGAGTTAGCTTTAAATCAACATTTTCATTAGTTAAGAGTTGATTCATTAACAATATTATTTGAACAACCAGCTGATCTTGCCTTAGATCATCACCGACCTTAAACATCAAAGGATATGAATCACCGTTTGTTGTTTTGAAAGTTATTTTCAATGGAGACAGGGAGCTCTTGAAAACTGAACATTCTTGAGGTATAACTCCACAAATTTCAATCGATGGATCTAGTGGCAATTTCACCGGTTGAAAAGATTTGAATTTTACTTCTAGTAAATTTCTTAATGTTTCAATTTTCTTCGGTGTTGAATCTTTTAGTGATTTTATTTTATTTGACAGCTTAACCAGTTTTTCAATAAATTCAACCTGATTCAATAGCTCATCTTTTTGAACTGAAGGTAATGATTTCAAATAATTAGTCAAGATTTTTGAGTAAACAGAATCTTTGTGTTTTTCATGGTCTTGTGCTTCAACTTTAACATACCAATAAAAAAAGTTGCCCAATCTACTGTTGTTCAAAGCTCTTGATATTAAAAATTGTGCTAACGGCGAAGAATTTAAACTCTCCGATACCATCGTAGATGTCGTCGATGAGCCGTTTAATGACGTAGACTGATCTATATCAATAATTGTAAACTCACTTGACGATCCATTATTTACCGTTATCACTTTTTCAGAACTTAAAGCTTGAACCAATTGCAAAAGATACAGCTCGAGCTCTTCGTCATTTGCTTTCTTCAACCTTTCAACTGCGTATGATCTAACCTGGACATTTTTGAAATTAGGTCCTAATAATTCTAAAGCGTCCTCAATATCGATTTCAACCCATTTATTCATCAAATTTAAGGCATCCTTTTTTTCTAATTCATCATTGAAACTGATACTTTTCAGGAGCTTATTCAACCCTTTTTTGTTGTGTATTAAGTAATATCTAAACTTCCATATTAAGTTTTTCTCGTATTGTGTCAATTCTTGAACAGGAGAATAGTTCAATATTATATTTAATTCGTCCCGAATTTTGGCAGTTGGTTTGATTTCACGATCTAACGGACCGTCTTTGTGACTTCTTTCTAATTTTCTATATTTTTGTTCTATAGGATCATCTAGGTATTGATCAGGATCATAAATCTTTAGGGTTGAAAACTTCCCAGTTTCTATTATATTTTCAACAATTTCATTGCTTTGTACATATTTTGGTATTCTTACTGGTTTATATTCGTACTCAGAGTAGACAATTGGAATATCAAACTGTACAAAATCAACCAATAATACAAATTCTGAATTTATTGATTTTTTATTGATTTGCTCAATCTTGCGGAATGTCAAGTTATCCAACCAATCTATCGATATCATATCACCATTCTCGTGTCTTTTTATCAGCTTTTCTAATCTTTCCATCTCATTGTTTACATCGTTATTGGTTGTATTGTTCTGTATTTTGTGATGTTGATCAAGTAGCTCAGAGGCATATGTAATGATTTTGGATTTCTGCCTTCCTCTTTTCAGTGTACAGTCTCCCAAGTCAAACACATATAAATCTGTCTCACCGAATATAATCTTCTTAGAGTCGTTGAACTCCCAAATTTTGATATTCAGCTTGGAATTTATCGGTAGTTGGTTGATTTTGATTGGTAGAACCAGCCACTCATTCCATTTCCTAGAGTTCTTGAACGACGTATAAGATGTGGTTATAGGGGTCGTCAGTGTCTTGTTATCGGATACTATTTTAACAGAGACAAACAAATCTGAGTTTGGTATGAAGTTAGATAGTTTCATCAGACTTGATGGCTCGGTCAGTTTTGTTGAAGATTTTAATAAAGGCATTGATCCCTCCAATGTAGATATCTTCACCCTAAAGGGAATATCAAGGTCATTAGATACACAGAAAGTAGTGCTTCTTAGATCCATTTTGTCGCTGTTGGTGTTTTTCGTTGCTGTTCTCTGTGCCTTTGTCATTTAGCGCTGTGTTTGGTTTGATATATCACCAGAGTCACGTGACAATATATAGTTTCCTGATATACTTACTCCCTATCTCTTTGCTTAATAAATACACTAAATACACGATTATTTACGTAAAGATGTACACATAGGTTATGCCGAACAGTACCGGTGAATCGATTATATTGGATAAGTACATCCACATTCTATTTCAACAAAAACTCATCAACAAACCATTTATGGAATCTATAGTCACTGGACAATTCAGGATGAAATGAAGTGACGAATATATGGCCTTGCCTAACAGCTACTATTGAACCGTCTTTCAGTGTCTTCAGCACTTCAACGTCGTTTTTATTCTCGTAATCGTTGGTAGATTTTATCACTTGATACACCTGGCTTTTGCTGCTTTTGTTCTCTTCATTCTCAAGATCGTAGCCAGAACCGTCTAGTATCTTGTGAATAACAGGAGCCCTAATGAAAATCGTCGGAAAATCATCAATCCTGAAACCACCAGATAGCTTAAAGTCGAGTTTTTCAGCAAAGGAATCCAATTGTCTTCCAAAAAAGTTCCTTTCAACTTGAATGTTAATCCCGCCTAGAATTGTTTGATCTTTTTCACCATTCAGTATCTCTTTTGATAAAAATATCAATCCGGCGCAAGTTCCCCAAACTGGTCTGTTTGATTTGATGTAGCTTTGCAGCGGAGTTATCAACCCTAATCTCTCAGCAATCAAAGATATCGACGTACTTTCACCACCTTGTAGAGACGACTATTAGTAATTAGCAGGATCATGAAACAAAAGGAGAGCTTACCTGGAATGATCAGAGCATCACAAGATAACAGCTCGTTTTCTGTTCGAACTTGAATAATTTTGAAATTTATGTCTTCATATTGTCGAGAAACAGTTTGCAGATGGTCAACGTGCTCTATGAAAGCCCCTTGTAAAGCTAGAACACCAATTGTTTTATCCATCATAGACTAAATATGGGCCTTTTAGCTTATCTTGATAGAATCTTCATAAGTTTATATACTTCGTAAATTTGACCTCGATTTGACTCCGTAACGCACAAATACGTATTCCGGCACATGCCAAAGGAGGAAAACATATATATTTTGCACTTGTTGATATGACTCACAGATGAGTATGTTTTACAGTACTTGACTCCTTCCAGGTGATAAAATTCATATATAAGTAGAGTATTTCAAGCTTTAGTTGAAAAGTTTTTCTGATATTCTGTCTAATTTCAATAATTATCAGTGCAGATCAATCACATTAACTTCCGCTATCTTCACATACAATATGAGTTCCTCAAATTTTGAAATCAATTCAGGCTTAGCTAAAATGCTAAAGGGTGGTGTTATTATGGATGTGGTCAATGTTGAACAGGCGAAGATTGCAGAAAGAGCAGGTGCTTGTGCTGTTATGGCATTAGAAAGAATCCCTGCTGATATGAGAAATTCAGGTCAAGTCTGTCGCATGTCTGATCCAAAAATGATCAAGGATATTATGGAAAACGTCTCAATTCCTGTTATGGCAAAATGCAGAATTGGGCATTTTGTTGAAGCCCAGATTTTGCAAAGTCTAGGTATCGATTACATCGACGAGTCTGAGGTGCTAACACCTGCTGATAAGATTGATCATATAAGCAAAAAAGACTTCAAAATTCCATTCGTTTGTGGTGCTAGAAATTTAGGTGAAGCTCTAAGAAGACTAAATGAAGGAGCTACCATGTTAAGAACGAAAGGTGAAGCTGGAACTGGTGATATTTCAGAAGCTGTAAAGCATATAAAAATTATTAAAAGAGAAATCGAAAAGGCATTAAGCCTGAAAACTGATGGAGAAATCCAACAGTATGCCGACGAATTAAACGTTTCATTTGATCAACTGAAACTGTTGATTAAAAACGATGGTGAATTTAACGTTGTTAATTTTGCTGCAGGGGGTATTGCAACTCCTGCTGATGCTGCTTTGTGTATGCAGCTGGGTTGTGATGGTGTCTTCGTTGGCTCCGGTATTTTTAAATCTGCAAATCCTGAAAAGTTAGCAAAAGCAATTGTTAATTCTGTAACTAATTTTAATAATCCTGATAAGCTGTTAGAATATTCAACTGATTTAGGTGAATTAATGTTCGGTGTTAGCGTCGATCAACTAACTGATAATCAAAAATTATCAACCAGAGGTTGGTGATTTATCATAGGACATTAATATAATATATTTTAGTAAATAGAGTGTACAAATGTATTAATTGTTACCAGTGCATAACTTTGAGTGAATAAATTATTTGTAATGTGGTTTACCAACTACATGTATTACCCACAGATTTTGTAATAAAATCAAACATAACATGAATTATAAGGATTCTGGAGTTTAAAATATAAAACAGAACTAAACACAAAAAGTTTAGCAGTATATATTGACAAAAGCATCTTTATTTTTTATTCGGGCATTGACAGTCACTTACAATACGACTTGAGCATTTGCAATCACTCAGATTGCCACATGAGCATTTCGATCTATTAGTATATGCGATTTGAATTTCTTTCGGACAATCACATTTTGAATAAGCACAACCGTTTGCCAAGTTACATGAGCAAGAGGTTTGATTTTTGCAAGTACAGACCATTCTTTATTTCAAAATTATTCTTATGTTCAATTTTTCTTTCAAAGCAATGATAAACGTACTTAAAATTTCCATTACAGTTATAACAGTATATTATCATTTATTTATGGATGATAAATAAAAAAAAAGTATTTTTAGTTATATGGTTTTTCAATTCGGCTGAATTGCTATCAATAAAGTTTTAGCAATCATCTGTGTCACGAATATGTCTAAGTAAAATCTTGATAAGACTCTTATTTGTATAATCTAATGCAATCAAAAAAAATTAACAACTGCAGAATATTAAAGGAAGAAAGAATCTAATAAAAAATTGAAATTGATTCTACTATATATTCAGTAGTTTCTTTTATGTGACTGATTTTTTTGTCCATACATTGATATGAATGTATATATATGTACGTCTCGGCCGAAGGTGCTCTTCTGCGTATGAGAAATCAAAAAAAAGATAGTTCATTATCTGTATAGACATACTAAAGAAATAAAGCTATTTCTAAAACGTAAATTATGAATCTTCACAATAGTTAGATAATTTGTGTGAAAAGAGGATGGCATTAGAACTGTCTGTATTATCTTTCGGCTTTACAGTTGTCGTACATAACCACGCATTGTTAAACATAGATATCAATACCATCGATTTTTATTGTATTATTGAAAGAACATCGTCCAAATAAAATTCCAAGAGGAAGCCAATCTAATGTCTTTACGATAATTTCTTTAACTTTTGTTTTTTTTGCAGATCTACAGCTCGCTGTAAATCTATTTTTTTCACCCATCACTAAACACTTAAATACATCAAGCACTAGAGGTTTTTCAAAGAAAACCTATATAAAATATTTGACCTCTTCCCACTCACTTTTTCAATCAACCAGAGCCATTAAGAGAACACTCTTTTGAAATTGAGTTAAAGAACAACTGAAACCCTTTGGGTTACCAAGCAAATTTGACACTGCAATCAATCCACAAAATTCAGGATTTCTTGAATGAAGTAAAATCGCCAATTTCAAATCCCTATGATAAATATACTCTGGCAGACTTCAATATTTTTTTTGACCCATTTCCTCAGCATATTATATACTGTCAATCTGATTCAGCAAATGATTACAATAAGCATATAAGAAACTATGATTTCAGAAAATCAAGACCATGTATTGATTTCAAGTTTTTTTTGATAGTAGATTGGCTAAAAATTGTATACTGTTGACAGTGTCTTGTTTTTCAGAAAACACGATAAGCTGTTTGATCATTCACATAAAAGAAACATAGACTTTCTCATGTTCTGGAATAAAATTGCTACTGAATCAATTGCTCATTCAGGCTATCAAACAACTTATTATTTGAAAATACAAGAAAGTACACAACTAAAACAGCAGATAATTGGTCAGATAATTCATAAAAAAATAACCCAGCAAACGGAAATTATGACAATGCACAGAAAACTGATTTCTCGTCAGAATTCCGTGATCCAATGTGCGATAAATATAAGAAGGTACATATCAAAGATTTAGCCCCTATTTTGAGCGTAACAGATACAGAAACGGCAGATGTTATTGAATTCTTCAAACAAGCTTTGTTAAATCTGAATTACGACTTTAGGGTGCTGACATGGGAAATTATAAGCTCAAGCAAAAAATTACACAGGAAATCATAAGCTCAAGCAAAGAATTACACAGGAAATCTATAATCAAGCTTTAACAAGGTTTCCCACTGTTTTCAAAGACAAGCAACTGCTACGTTATATAATAATCTTGAAATCAACTTACTGTACGAGACAAAAGTTCAAAAGAGAACCAAAATAGTAACAGCCACAACCTTGAACAATCTGAAAGAGACAACGACGTATGGATGTTGTCGTAAATTCTAAATGAAATCATTGTAATCGTTGTAAACTTTTCCAAGAGATCCAAATTCGGGTTCATGTGGATCTCAAATAATTATTTCTTGGTTTCTTTGTAAAATATAATAAAGTCCTTAGAACATCTCTTATTTTTCGAGTCCTTCAGACTTTTTTTAGTACAAGGTAAAATAAATTCGTGAGCAAAACATGCTATAACTAATCGCAAACAAATGCAAGAAGACTACTTTTCGTAGGTATGTAAAAGCGTAAATTCAATATATGCTTATTGACGAATATCATAATAAACATACAAAAATTAGCTTTAAAAAATTGTTTAGCCAACCGAAAGCATCAAACAAATAGCAGAAGCAAAATATCAAATATAGTTTCTTGAGAAAAAACTCTGTTTTTTATTCCTAGATTTTTACTTGAAGTGGATTCGAATATTGATGAGGAGGTTGAACCAGTTGATTGAAAAATAATTCTTGTAGTTGTCACAGACAGTAAACTGTGTGTGAGTACTGTACTGGTATTGATAGTTGTTGTACTCTTGCCATATATACTTATATACACAGTGTCATTGCTTGTAAATGTACTCGTTGTGATATTCTTGTTTTGCAACTGATATGTGTTTGAAATATTCGTACCATCGGTTGATAGCACACAACAACAACAATAAGCTAAAATGTGAAAAATAGTTACAAATGAGAATCTCATAAAGTGCTGATAGACCGGAGAGTTGGTTAACTAATGATGAAAGTTTAAATCTTTGGTAATATTTTGTTTCATTGCTGATTTTAGAATTTTTTTAAAGCAAATGCAACGATTGTAAACAAAGGCACATATCACCAACGGAGATAAAAAGAGCTATAACTACAGCAACAGTAAAGAAACATATAGACTTGACAAAAAAGTACTGTATTAAATGAAATTATCTATATAGTAAATAATCGGGATGACTAGAAAAAAGAAAGAACTATTTACTTTCTGGTTCACCAAAACCACCAGCACCAGGAGTTAGAATCACAACTCTGTCTCCAGGATTAACTTGAACAGTATTTCTACCCCCAATATTAATTGTGTGTCCATCGTTTTTGACCCACAAATTAATACCTCTTTCACCAGGTTTACCACCTTCTAGACCTTGTGGTCTGTTGACACGACGTTCAGACAAGATTGAAGCTTTGACAGGGATTCTGAACTCGATGTCTCTTACGACACCATCACCACCTTTCCACTTACCATCCCCACCAGAGCCTTTTCTAATAGAATACTCTCTTAGTATAACGGGATATCTTCTCTCCAAAATTTCAACATCAGTCATTCTGGTATTTGTCATGTTGGTGTGGACACCACTGCTACCATTCCAACCTTCACCTTTTAATAATTCACCACCTGCACCATGACCACCACCAATAGTTTCATAATAACCAAAACCTGGACTGTAATTACCGTTTTCATCATTACCACCAATACCAAAAGTGAAATTATTACAATCACCTTGTGAATCGGCCATCACTTTGAAGGCTTTCAATATAACATCAGTCACTCTTTGCGATGTCATAACGTTACCCCCGACAACAGCAGCACCTTTTAATGGTGATAGAATTGAACCTTTTGGAATAATGATTTTAACAGGACGTAAACAACCTTGATTCAAAGGGATTTCTTCATTAACAAAACATCTTAAACAATACAGTAAAGCTGAATTTGTAATTGCCTCTGGTGCATTTAGATTACCGTACATTTGTGGAGATGTACCAGTAAAGTCAAACACACTTTCCTTTTCACCAATTTTGACTTTTAACTTAATACGCGATCCTTCGTCCATGAAATCCTCACTTTCGAATTCATCTGTGCCAAATTGGTCTTTCAAACGTAGTAACATCTTTTGGACTGTAGATGCCGCATTATCTTGAATTGCTTTCATATAGAAAGTAATAGTATCTAGACCAAAGTCATCGACCAGTTTGCTGATTAAGATAATACCTCTAAAATTTGCGGCAATTTGTGCTTTCAAATCACTTATATTGTCGCTGAGACATCTTGTACCTGAACAACCTGGGTATTTTGCAGGATCTTCTAATAGTATTTTAGAGATTTTTTCTTCGTTGAATACCCCTTCACTGACTAACAATTCTGAGTAGATAGCAGCACCCTCTTCAAATAATTCCTTCGAGTTTGGAGGCATAGAACCAGGTAAAATTCCACCAATATCAGCATGATGAGCTCTAGAGGCAACGTAAAAAATGATTTCATCTCCTTTAAAAGCGGGTGTCAATACTGTAATATCTGGTAAATGAGTTCCACCAACCTCTGGATGATTGGAAACAATCACATCACCAGGTTTCAATTTTCCTTCCCATAATTTAGCTTGAATCGAGACACAAGTTGACATGGAACCCAAATGGACAGGAATGTGTGGTGCATTAGCAACTAGGTTTCCTTCGGGATCAAATAAAGCACATGAAAAATCCAATCTTTCTTTGACATTTGTAGAAACTGAAGTTTTTCTTAATTGGTTACCCATTTGTTCTGCAATATCCATGAATCTATGACCAAAAATTGATAGCATAACAGGGTCAACCTCATTATTTTTAAAAATTGCTTTTGATTTTTTAGAGCCAATTTTGATAACGACATGAGTCTTTAAGACAATCGCATGTGAATTTGGAGGAATAACATTTGTTTGAGTACCATCAGCTAAAATTGCAGGTCCGTTAATTCTATTACCTACTGATAATTCTTCTAATCTATAAACCGGAGTGTCATATTTTCTATCTTCAAAGAAGACTTTTTTAGTAAATTTAATCTTTGAATCATCGACTACTGAAAGCTCTGCCTTCGAAAGCTGGTCATCAACCGAATCTTCTTGAAGTGAATTTGATTTTCCAATTGCTCTAACTCTTATATCATCAACTATAATGTCTTTATTTGGGAAGGTAAATCCAAATTCACGTTTATGTAAAAGTAGAAATTTCTCCAAAAAGTCCCATGAATTAGAATCTTTAACGACCATTAATGGTGATTCCGTACCTTTGTATCTCAAATTCAAATACTGTTCGACTTTAATGTGATCTTCAGTAAAACCATCATCCAACAAGACTTTCGTAGCAGTACTGATTAATTTTTCAAACTTTGATTTTAAGACAATTGAGTTTTCATCGTTCAAAACGTAAGAACAAGGTTCTTGGACTTCTTCAACAACATCAGCTAAAGCCATACCATATGCACTCAAAATAGAAGAATACCTATGAGCCAACACTGTATCGATTCCTAAAGATTCAGCAACTGCAACTGCATGTTGGCCACCTGCACCACCAAATGTAACTAAACGATGTTCAGAGGTAATGAAACCTTTAGCTTCCGTTAGTGATCTGATTGGTCTTGTCATCGTCTCATTTGCAACTTTAATGAAACCATAAGCTACTTCGACAGGTGTCATATCTGTGTTGTTCTCAGAATTTATCTTGTTGGTTAATTCAATGAATAATTTTTCTGCGATCTCTTCATCTAATGATTCGTTTTCATTTGGACCAAAAATCTTTGGAAAAAATTCAGGTAATAAACGACCTAAAAACAAATTTGCATCTGTTACGGTCAAAGGACCGTTTTTTCTATAACAAGCTGGTCCTGGATGAGAAGAAGCACTTTCTGGACCAACAACAAATAGACCATTTTTGTAAAATAAACGCGAACCACCACCAGCAGCCACAGTACTGATATCTAGTTGAGGAGACTGAATAGTAACACCAGCGGTAGTTGTCTCAAAAACATGATCAAATTTACCATCACCAAATCTTGAAACATCGGTACTTGTACCACCCATATCAAAACCAATCAACGGTATTCTGTTTTTAGGATCGTAACATGTAGCTGAATACCCAACAACACCACCAGCAGGGCCTGATAAGATTGCCCTTAGACCTGTAAATTTTGAAGCATCAACTAAACCACCGTCAGATTGCATAAATTCACATTTTGTGTCTTTTAATCCACCTTTCAAACCTTTTTGAAAACCGGATAAGTAGTTTTTAATTTCTGGAGTCAAATAGGCATCAGCAATCGAACTATTAGCTCTTGGAA